>JAJOZX010011262.1:0-87500 GCA_023014485.1 Bathynomus jamesi
CCGTTAAAGCCAATCATTTCATAAAACGCATCTCCGAAGCGACCATATATATATATATATATATATATATATATATATATATATATAATATATATATATATATATATTATATTGTGTGTGTGTGTGTGTGTGTGTTCACAATTAAGAGTGAGAAGCATACTAATATTGGAGTATGAGTCTTTTAATGAAACTTCCCCGAATGAAGTGAGCCCTTCTGAATCTCAATGAAGTTGGGATCCCTCTTGCCCACTCACTCTCTTTAAACTGATCCATATCCATATTCAAAGCTCGGACTCTTAAGTAGAGGAGGAATCAGATAAATGTGAAAACGTATTCATATTTTCGGCTTATTTTATTTTAGTTTTAAAATATGAATTAAGGGATGCTCACTGCTTTATAATAAATCAGAAGTTTATGACTGGACGTGTCGAGAATAATGCAGACAGCTGCACACGAGTTTAGCTTACAAATAAGATGAATATTTGTGTGGGGACAATGAAACATTAGTCAGGACAGAAAAGTATTAATATGATTTATATGGAATAGGTATTACTGATACTTATTATATATATATATATATATATATATATAATATATATATTATATATATATATATATATATATATAATATATATATATATATATATATATATATATATATATATTATATATATATATATATATATATATATATATATATATATTTTTTTTTTTTTTTTTTTTTATTTTTTTTTTTTGCGCGCGGTTTGTAACACGAATTTTATTAATTCTTTGTGCAAAATATTCTGTGACACTCCGTACCATTTTCTTTTCAAAGCTTTCGAGTAAATGCCGTGATTATTTATGACAAATGCTGTAGTCTTTACACACAAAACTTACAACATTTTGTGAGGATTTTGGAATTGGAATTTCGTTGACCTTTCTCAGGAACTACTTAGCAATACTTTTACTCCTTTAACGTTCGAAATTATTCTCTTTTTATTTATTACTGATCGGAGACTATAATTTTAGCTGAAAACCTCTTCTCTTCCGACTCTACTGTAAATTGTTCATCTGAATTTAAATGCTTTTGCGGGTGGTCCTTGAATTTAAGTGGGAAGAAATTCATAAATTTGGCTAAGTATAGGTACAACGCATCACCTGCTTGTGTTTCCAAAAATGATAAGTTACTAGTAATATAAAATATAATAGAATTTGAACCATAAATGTGAAATATAAGTTTTGTATGATCTAAATTCCAAGTAGGCCTCGGATAAAGCTCAGAAAAGGATACGTGACTTCCCTACGCGTAAACATCCGAACCAGATTTTAGCCCGTCTTACTAGAAACACGTGACTTTTTTTTATTTAATTTAAACCAGTTGGGTCGAGAATATCAGTCACGCGATGCCACTCCATGAGTTCATCCAATCATGTATTTGTAAAATTCTTAGTGTTCAAATAGTGCTTGGAATATATAAGGAATAATTATTTAATACTGTTAACTAGTTTCGCATAAGTTATTAAATAATATAAACGAGTAGGAATTTGTAAAGCTCGTAAAATAATGTATAAAGTTGTAAGTTCCAGAATTGCGAGAAAGAAAATCCCCCAAAACATTCTGGCGGGAGGCGCAATCACAGATAGGAAACCATGAAACGAGACGAAACAAGAGGGCGTGCAAGAAGATCGGAAGATAGTCGAAAACAGTTTGTCACAGAAGAGAGGGTGCACACAGTCCATTAGAAGATCGTATTTGCCCTCCCTTGTCATTTTTTAACATCTCGACTCGGGGCCGTGGGAAATGGGGCCTACTTTCAAAATTAACTTCGGCTGGTAAATTCAATTTCATTTTCTCCTAGGACTTATGAAAGGTAATTCTCTTCAGGCCCTAGGCCATACTCCCGTTTCGCTAAGCGCATTCCATCTTCCCGATTAAGGCCTAATTCCCCATTCTCTTATTATATAACGTAAGTTTAAATAATTAAACCCGTAAATAAACTTAAGCTTAAATATTTAAAACTTTGTTGTGCTTCATAACAAACAATGGAAGTTATATTTGTTTTTAAAATTCGTGATAGAGACACGTTCATTAATAGAAAGTAAGTGGAAAATATTATAAAGGTAAAATAGATACTTAGCTCGAGTGAGTAAATTGAGACGAAAATATCTTCGCGTCCGCACTACCAGACGTGTATTAATATCGTTAAACACCCACCCACGAACGGTTCAATGAAAGGGTCACCCACCAGTTACCGACCCCAGGGGTCACAGGGGAAGGGTGTCACCCGGGAGAAACTCCGCACTCAACACAATAAACAATATATATATATCCAAGTAAGAATGGGGTAAAAATAATTTGCCATATTCTTTATTAATCATATATACAGGGTGTCCCCTAAGTCCAGCATCATAGGAGAAATTCATATTTTTCTATTTCTACAAACCATAATTCATATTTTTCTCTTTCTACAGGCCATAATATCTGTGAGCAAGGAAGAACGAATCCAGATAATTCTACTCACAGGAAATCGGAGTCAAAGAGAGGCCGCTGCTGAATTTAACAGACTGCATCCAGACACACAACTCCGTGTTATTGGCTCGCGGTCTGGATGCAGTCTGTTAAATTCAGTAGCGGCCTCTCTTTGACTTCGATTTCCTATGAGTAGAATTATCTGGATTCGTTCTTCCTTGCTCACAGACATTATGGCCTGTAGAAAGAGAAAAAATATGAATTATGGTTTGTAGAAATAAAAAATATAAATTTCTCCTATGATGCTGGACTTGTGGGACACCCTGTATATATATATATATATATATATATATATATATATATATATATATATATATATATATATATATATATATATATATACCGAGTGTCCCAAAGTCAGTTTACCAAAGAAAATGTTCTCCTAAGGTGAGTTTACTACAAAGAAAAAAACTTGTTTCATATAATATATTTACAAAACATAAGAAAACAAAGAAAAAAAAATTCTGAAACCTATTTACAAAACATGAGAATAGTTCTGGTTACAATAACTGTTCAAAATGTCGTCCATGTTGTTCGATGCACATCTTGTATCTGTCAACGGTTGACCGGCACATTGCTTTACCATAGTTCCTTATCATTGCTTAAGAGCTGGAATTCTTCACAAAATGTCGTCTTTAAGGTCCTGAAGACATGCTGGCTTTTTGCTGTAAAAAAAAATTGTCATAATGTTTAGAATAATCATCAGGAGAAAACATTTTCCTCGGTAAACTGACTTTTGGGACACCTTGTGTGTATATATATAGCATATGGTTGTTTGCATTTTCAAACTATTTAAATGTAAAACACTTCCACATGATGATGATCGTTCGTCGTTACAATGCATATTCGACGCTCAAAATCCATTGGAGCAGTGATTAACGAGATACTTTTGTGGAATAAACCCAATACCCTCCTTGATATTTTAATGGCGTTCTGTCAGATTCTTAAGTTTGTCACGATACGCAAATGTTTTAACATACTCTCTTAGATAAAAATCCAAAGGGGTTAACTCGGGTGAAGGAGGTGGACATGCTATCAGCCCGCCAGGGCTACGTCGTGGCCATGTAACAACAACACTTCCCGTCGATCAGCGAAGTTAAACAACATTCGTCAAGGTAGTAGTTGGATGGAGGACAGTCCTCCGCATCCAGATGATGTAGCGATTCTTGGTTTGGATCCCGCGTAAGCCGTAGGTCCCCTCCGTTTATGACCTTTACTGTAGAAAAGACACGCGTATCAGTCCACACGGGATATCCAACACTGAGGAAAGTTTGCATCTACAAGAGTAACGGCATAATGTTGAAAGATTACAGGAAGAAAAAGTGTCTAGTAATGTTAAGATAGTTCGTTGTGGTCACGATACGACTGAGCGTTCAGCGTCCAATAATGGTCGTCATTATGGAAAAGTATTCTAAACTTGGACAGTTTGGAAATATAAACAACATATTTAATATAGTGATTAATGAAAAATATGACTATTTATCTCTCTCTCTCTTCTCTCTCTCTCTCTCTCTCTCTCTCCCTCCTCTCTGTATATATATATATATATATATATATATATATATATATATATATAATATAAAGGAATTTTTTAAAAGTACACCCCACTTTCTTAATAGAGAAGTCCGATTAAGTGATTAAGTTGAAAATGTTGGTGCTCGTATTCCGGGAACATGAACTGAGAAGCTCCTGGAAGGTAAAAGATCTTCAATCACAGAATTGCGTTTGGAAATTTATGGCGTTGCAGAAAAAACAAAGTTATTGCATGCATTTTTCCAACAGTGAAGTATATTTTCAACTTAAATTATTTGAAGTATTAATTGCGAGTGTAGAATTTTACGATAACCTTATACAGTATAGAGGCACGTGGATACTGTATAGAGAGTAATAGTTCCGTTGTTGTTGAATGTTAGGTCATTATAATGTTCTCGTTTCACTATTTTCATTGTTTTACCTTTAAAAAAAAGATTATTTTGATTTTGATTAATCGGTTATAAAAGAAATTGTTCTCGTGTGGACAAAGGAACAATTTAAAATAAATTACAAATTATAAAATTGTAAATGAATATTAACACAAAATAATACTATATAACAGGGTTACGAATAAGACTCATATATATATATATATATATATATACACGCACCTGAGGAGGACGATTAATTAAATAAAAGGTAGGAAATTTACGTCAATGTACGAGTAAACTAAAGATTTTGAAGATAAAATCGTTTAAACGAGATCAAAGCGACGAAATTTGCGATCAATGTCGCAGTGATCAATTAAAAAATAATTTATTAAAGGCGTTTATCTCGAAAGGTTGATTGAAGGTTTCTGTGTTACATTTGTTTTAATAAAATATAATTTGACTCTCTCTCTCTCTCTCTCTCTCTCTCTCTCTCTCTCTCTCTCTCTGTTTTATATATATAAGGTAGTGTGACTGATTAATGCAGGTAAATTTGTGCTGCCTTGGGAAGGAAACACGAATTTGCGGTGCATCTTGTAGAAAGAATCATGCACTAGGACTGATAATGACTAGGGGTGTCTGCAATACAAACCAACGAAATTTGTAATCGATTGAATACGGATAGGGATGTTCTTTGAACAAAACTAATACAACGCATTGTTGTTTTAAGTGATAAACCACGCAAGAAGGCCTCGTCAGTACTTTGACCCTCTAACTACTCGGCAATGCTGCTGCGAGCTGCTCATACCCTGAAATGGGGGGAATGGTGTTCTGTGTAAAAAGATGCTTAACTCTTCATACTTCCATACAGTGGCGATCGGTGACAATTATGTATAGGGAAGCATGCGTAGCCTATTACATATATATATATATACACAGGGCCTATATATATATATATATATATATATATATATATATATATATATATATATATATATACACACACACACCAACCTCTTTTATTTATACACCAGCTCTATCCTCCTGTTCTTCTTTGCAAATGCATCGAATACTTTATCGTGAAAATCGGTTTTCTCCTTTAACTGAGTTACAAGTTTCTTTTCAATAGAAAGGATTGATAAAGGGGAAAGGCGGTCTTCCCCTGTGAATTTCTAAGGGGGCGGGGGAGGAAGGGGATGGGCAGTTGACGAACGACATTAACCTCAATATAACAACTTCACTTTGATTTACTCATAATTAAGCAAACTCTAATTACAATTAACTTGTATTTCTTCTTCCAAAAATATATTTGGTAATAATTGCCAGTTATTTAGTCATTTAATGCTATAAGCTCATTAATTAAGCGCTTTAAAAGGATTCCGTTAGTATAATAGCAGGAATAAGCAACTCGCTAAGTTGCTTCCAGATCCACGTTTTGTCTAAAGAAATGAATGCGTTATGGGTCTGTTTCCATCGGTGAATATTTTTTATTCTTTTAAGACATAATATTAATTCATCCCGAGTATAGCGATCAATAATATTATTGTCTATCTTTTATTACATTTATACTATCGTATAAGCAGTGAAATTATCGGTAAATTGATACAATTTTCATAAAACACGAATATAGTAAGTCAAACAAAAGAAGCAATTCTCAAGGTTGCTTCTACTGGCGCCCGTCTCGACGCAACAAAATTATTGTTCTCTCCCTCCTTTTTCAATGCACTGATTTGGATTTCGAGTTTTTTGTATTAAAAGAATATTTGAAAGGAGTATAGTCTAGTGATAATTTATCATAATTTTAACGTCATTAATATTGTTTAACAGCGCTTCTAATCATTTAAGTGGGGAAGCACTGCTTCCATTGCTTCCATGAACCGAACGCCACTGCAAGTTCCACATGAACTATGAATGTATCGATGATTATATATATATACATATATATATATTTATATATTTATAATTGGAGAAAATATTGTTTTATAAGTGATAAAGGCGTTTTTTAAGTAGTTTTTTCCGACGCAGTTTGTTCGTTCATTCGTTTATACATTACTTGTCCTTATGTTCATTTTGAGGCCGTTTAATATTTAACTGTATTTGTAAATGATATTTGCGAAATTAATTCGAATGCAAGTTTGTTTACCCGTTAATCGCTACTCTCTTATTATCAGTAAATTCTACACACTTTATCTCGTAACTGTGTTTGAGTCAAACAATTCTGGCTTGCCAAAATCAATTTCGCCATTTCGAATCTTTTGAACAGATATCAGCTATCGCTTTTTATCATGGTTCGGCCAACTCTATTATTTTCGACGAATTTTTTTTTGTAAATACTCAAAAAACATCGTATTAAATTTTTTTTCATATAAATCATTATTTATGGTAGTATATTTTTCCTCGGTCAGATATCGAGTTTATCTTACGGGGGAACGAGTTTGGCTCCTTCCCTGTTCTCCCTTGGGCTATAATTCGCCGAGTTAGGCTATATTTTAGCTACTTAATTTCTCTTCTTTTTGTTGTGTGTCAATACTTTACAGACAATAAAAATTAATTGATAGATTCTGAAACGGCAGTTTTGCATATTGCAATTTACGTGCGTATTAAGAATTATAACTTGGATGCTAGCGAAAAAAATTTCAATGCTTTTAATTATTATTATTATACAAGTGTGTGTATATATATATATATAATTTATATATTCCCAGTGCTGGGATTGTTCACTAGTTTAAGTATAAGTGGAAGGAAAAGCTTCACGCAAACCACCATTCCGTTCATACACCCATTCAGAGTACGAGTAGCTCGTAGCATCATTGCCAAGCATACTCGTATAGAGGGTCAACGTACTAACGAAGCTCTCGTACGTGTCTCATCACCCCTGGAAGCAACAGTGTTCTGCGTTATCATAATCCAATGAACACCGGTTCTTATTCATTTTCGTGGCAGTGTCGTGAGTTTGCATTGCAGACATTCTTGTTTTTATAGATCCGGGTGCATGACTCTTCAGGAGCAAGATGTACTACGATTTTGTGTTTCTTCCTCAAGGCAACACAACTGTACCTGTTCCAATCACAAGCACAATCATATCACCTTAGGCGTGCTCTCAACAAACTGGACCAAGAACTCAGAGCGTCTTATATATATATATATATGTATAAAATTGATAAACGTGAAGAACCCGTGTTGTCGTAGTACTAATTTATTGCAGTTAACTGAACGTTTTGGAAACACCGGTTTCCATCTTCAGTAGCTAAAATATTAAAATAAACACTAAACTGATAAATTAATCTAAAAATAAATTTTAAAAAACATATAAGAACATAATTTTAAGTTACTATGGTAAATTAACTAGTATGACGACCAAACAGAGAACCAACCTTCAGCGTGGTTATCCCAGAAAACAATTGGATGAAAACATGAAAGGGTGAAGACAAGGAATTGGTCGGTTGGTTCTTTAAAGGAGGAATAATTTAATGGCAGAACATTGTTCATTCAAGGATGTTTTTATTTTATGAATATGTATATGGAGTTTCTAAAACGTTTGACCGACTAAAAGTATTTCAAAGTATCAACCCAAAATTGTTTTTTCCTTGAAATCTCTTTTCACCGGGGGCTTTCCCCCATTGCAACTTCCAGTTTACGAGAATAAACTCACGTTCTATTTAAAGCATTTTGCGCCACAAAGAAACTCTTCCAAGCTACTTAAAGTCCTCTCTAGTTTATCTATTTACGTGTGTTGACTGCCAAGCCAGTTACGTAAGGCAAACACCCCCTACAGTTTAGTGAACAAATATAAAGGGTGCTCACATAGAATCAACAGACCCGTATCCCACCCAGAACACTCGTTTATCCGTGGACAGGGTGTCTGTCCACAATGTCTTGTCAGCTGCACAACTGAATCGGTCCTGGAAGTTTGCACAAATATTTCCATTGGTTTTGCCATTACGCGGTCACTCATGGGCCCAGGTACTAGCCAATATGCGTTGTTCAACCGTATAGTTGCTGCTCTCACACATATCAGATGGGTCTGAAAGAAAAACGAAAATCAGTTAGTATTTTATTGGGATGACAAGACATTGTGGACACCCTGTACATTCAGAACAATTTTCTTATCCATTTGGATTCAAAGTCGACTTTGAAATACTTTCAATCGACCAAATTTCGTCAGATATAAAAATTTTAGAAACTCAATATAATCATAATATAAAACCATCCCTGAACGAACAATGTTCTTCCATTTAAACTAGTCATCCTTTAAAGAACAAACCAACCAATTCTTTGTCTTTACCCTCTCATGTTTTCACCCAGTTGTTCTGGGATTGCCACGCTGAAGGTTGGTTCTCTGCTTGGTTGTCATCCTAATTAATTCACCATGATGTCTTAAAATTACTGTATGCTCTTATGTATTGTTTTAAATTTATTTTTAAATTAATTTGAGTTTAGTCTTTTATTTCAATATTTTAGCTACTGAAGATGGAAACCGGTGTTTCCGAAACGTTCAGTTAACTGCAGTAAATAATTTCTACCGCAACGTAGGTCCTTCTTTTTATCATGATATATATGATAATATGTTACACGTAGACCGTGCATGGAACAAGGAACTCCTCTGGGAAAATTAAATCCACTATAGTCTGAATAAGTAATTACTTATTTGGACTACAATGGATTTAATTTTCCCAGAAGAGTTCCTTATTCCATGCACAGTCTGTTCCTTGTTCCATGCACGGGGACCATTCTGAGTTGTATCATATAATATAATATATAATATATATATATATAATATATATAGATATATATATATATATATATTATATATATATATACAGAAGAAGACACAAAATTTTTATTATGAACCATAAAAGCTGAAAGCTGTACGGTTATGCTATTAATTTAAGATAATTTAAATTCTATTAAAATCTTGGATATAGATATTTTATGTATAAAATTTATATAGCTTATTTTCGTGATCATTTCTTATTCTTATTTAGGTCCATTCTGGTTGCAATGAATATTTGGGAGGAAGTGTGAATGGTTTAAGCGCTCATAAAGCATTCCATTCTTTCCCGAAGGAGCAACTAATTCCCTTTTGCGATGTCCCAAAAATATATGGCTCCAGCTCGCTATAGTATTTATTTACTCTTCATTGGCTCTCACGCGTACTCCAAATAGACGTGTTCCAGGACGCCAGAATGCCGTAAAACGAGAACGACCAATTCGAAGTCGGAATCCCCGCTTGCTTCGCACCGTTTATGAAGCCTTTGTGCGTGTCGGAATGAACGACGAAGACTCTCGTTTTCGGACGTCAAATGCAACCTTATGCAGGCTTCATTCTTTCGGTATCGCCTCGATCCAAACGTCGTTTTCAAACCTTTTTTATTACTGTTGCGAGGGTGGATAAACTGTTGATGGAAGACCCGTAAATATGCATCTATTCATATGCAGAGTTCTATCTATTATGTACGTACTGGAACAGATCTCTCTCTCTCTCTCGATATATATATATATACATTTAACTGCAAACACGCAGTATAATTAACGTAAAGAACGACGCTTGTATAGGAGATATTCCGCGCAAGACGAGAGAGAGAGAACGAAACAAATGAAAAAATGAGGTAACCACCCGGGAATCGAACCCGGGATCTTCCGATTGCCGGTCAGATGCGATAACCATTACACCATGGGCCTTTCATTTGCTTCGTTCTCTCTCTCTCATCTTGCGCGGAATATCTCCTATACAAGCGTCGTTCTTTACGTTATATATATATATATATATATATATATATATATATATTATATATCTGTGTGTGTTTAATATAGGTATGTATGATTTGTCTAGGAGGTTTTCACATCAATTGAAAACAACAGGAAGAGAATGATTTTTTTCTTCATATTTTTAAAAACGAAATGCCTCCATTATGAAACGCACACGCGTTCATTTGCAAACAGAAATACTCCTTAATTGCAGCTTGACTTAAAATATTCGCGTGTGAATGAGAGATTTGCAGTCATAAAATGCCAAATTCGACCACGGTAACAATAAATTATAAATTATTGGACCATTTGCGAAACTCGTCATTGTTCTCGAAGTAATTCCAGAGCGGTTGAGGACAAAAATTTCAGATTTCCTTCCTATGTAAACAAACAGGGTTACCATCTCATCTCGTCAATTCAAGGTTGCCAACAATTTTTTGTTTTTATGTCACGTACATGATAGAAATAATGTATTAAGTTTCCAATCATTTTATCATCATTGTAGAATGTAGTTTTTTATTAAGTTAATAATTTTTATACACACAACACAATTATTATATTTAATAATTCCATTGTTAAACTTTTTTTTTTTTTTAAATTAGTGCCATTAGGGGGAGGGAATATATTCCCCCTTTCCTCTTCCCCGTCATTCTGTCAGGAAAGAGGGCTGAGGGGCTTTTGCTGCATTTTCATTACAGCTAATAAAGAATCGCGATTATAATTTTGAATAATTTTCAACCAAATGTCGTTTTACTGATGGAAAATATTATTAAAAACTGTAAATCAAAAGCACGAACAGAATTCGAGGAGGCAGCAATTAAGCAACGTTCGGTTTGCCTTTTTCTCGTACAATGGGTCATCTTTTAAAAGCCTTAAATTGACTTGGTCATAATATGATATGTGTGTATATATTATATTAATTTAATGTCATTAATTTAAATACTGAATACATAAAGTAAATTATGGAAAAATTAATTGATATATTTCTGTACAACCTTTTTCAACTGACCTTGAAAAGTTCAAATATTCACACGTGATATACTGCATGGCTAAACTCCTATTCTAATAATAATAATAATTAATGATAATAATAAAGTAAAATATCATTTATGATTCATTGATTTAAGGTACTTTAAATTATATTTCTATTTCTAATCAGATGTCCGAATATTGATCGTGATTGGTGTGTGTGTGTGTGTGTGTGTGTGTGTGTGTGTGTGTGTGTGTACAAAGGCTAGCTCTGCTGTTCAAGCCATGAAGTTTGTTCATTGCTTATAGCGATGGATAACAACTCTAATTTTGAAGTATATAAAAAAATTTTTAATTGTTAAATCAATTTTTTTTTTTTCACAAAACTCGGTTCTATAGTGAAGGTCTGTCGTAAATGTAGACCATCAAATAACGAAGATTTGCCACAAAAGTCGTTGAGGTCACGAATCTGAGCCTCGGCGATGCTTAATTGTGGATTATCGAGTTGCTTCCTCTTTGCAAAAGTGTTCATTTACTCATTACCTCATTGCATGTAGAGGTTAAGAGAGGAGGAAAAATGAGGGTCGGAGGAAGGTGCAATCTTTATACGTGGGAGTCTTCAAATGTATATTTAACTGACGATGATCATGACGTTATACATCTCTCTCTCTCTCTCTCTCTCTCTCTCTTCTCTCTCTCTCTCTCTCTCGTATTATCGTTTTTTTATGCTACGCGTAAAATTTAGTAAGAATTAATAATGAATTGAAGTCATTAATGTTTTTGTGTTTAATGTGAACTCCGGCATTCTTGAGAGGTCCGTTTTATAACTTTTTATTAACACCTGTAGTTGGAAGACGTCTGATGGCACAATAAAAACCAGATAAAAAAAATTCCTGCGATTTTAAAGAACAAATTGAAGAGCTTATCGATACCTAAACTTTAAAACGTTTAATGATGTAAACGCTTTTTAATCATCAGTCCGTACACTAAAATTTTTATTATAGCGCCTTTTCATGATGACTCCAATACGCATGCGCGGATCACGTCATTGGCTATGCAGTGCACGTTCGATGAGAAATGTCCGGAGGCAGTGGACACTTATCCGCTTCCTCTCTCAAGGTCCTTCGACGCTATAGGCCTAACTATTAAATAAAATGCCTCTTGCTTTCTTATGCGTTCATTATGGATTTAGTCTACTTGACAAGTGTTGCGCCGTAAGGTCATTATTAATTTTACTGGACTGCATGCTACTCCATTGTAACAATAACGCGTACTTTATTTATTCTGCAAAAGATGTTTATCTTCTTTTAAGAAGTTTCCGCTGCCTAAATGGAATACGAAAGAGATAATGTTTATTTATAAATAATACTTCTCTCACTTACACGTTCTATGTACAATTTTATTACGTTCATCAATTAACAGTTGTCAGTAAATTTTTATACGTGTATCAAAGCTTAATTCGGTTATTCATTTCTTACGTTTTCGTATAAAAAATAAATTAACGAATAAATAAAATTATAGTAAAAATAGCTTTAAAATATATATATATAATACACACACACACACACACACACACATATATATATATATATATATACCTTTCAACTGTTCCGCGGGTTGATTCCTCATTTCAAGAAGGTCAAGCTTGTCGGCCCTCCTCTCGAGTTGGCCTGGTGAAGTAGTGAGTTGGCTTCTTATACTCTCCACCTCACATAACATAGCCAAGTACGCCCGGCTTATCGTGGATTGTTCTGAGCCGGGCTTCTAGTCTTCTTTTGAAGATGTCCACTGTAACCCCACTCGTGTTCCTTAGGTCTTTGGGCAGCTGATTAAACAGTTTTGGTCCTCTCACAACAAAACTATTTTCTTTCAGGGTTAAGGATGTTCCCTGTCTCGCCTTTAATTTGGGAACACGACACAGTCTTCCTTTTCTACTTTCCACTGTTGTTTGGGGAGTTACAGGGTTCAGAGTAAGATTAGGGACTAGTTTCTCCATTATTTTCCAAGTGTAAATAATGGTGTATCTCTCTCTCCTCCTTTCCAGTGAATATAGATTTAATTCGCGTAATCTTTCCCAGTAATTTAGTTCTTTGTAATATATATATAATATATATATATATATATATATATGTATGTATGTATGTATGTATGTAGTATGTATGTATGTATGTATGTATATTATATATATATATAAGCAAATGCGCCTCGGTGGTGTAGTGGTTAGCGTCGCTGACTACGAATCCATCGGCCCCGGGTTCGAGACCTGACGGCAGCCGGCGCGCAGCAAAACCCAGCTGTTCATCCTTCCACACAATAAAAGAAAGTGGTTGGTAGATAAATGGGTACCCTAGGTGGTCTAGTGGTTACGACGCTGTGCTGCTGATGGGGCGCGGTTCGGATTCCACGTTAAACTGTAGGTCTAAGGTGGAGTGAAAAGCTTGACCTTCGTCAGAATGAACAATTCGGGCGGAAGCTAACCAAAGGTTATATAAAGGTTATATATATATATATATATATATATGTGTGTGTGTGTGTGTGTGCGTGCAATATATAATATATATATATCTTGTGTGTAATACTTTATAATAGCATAATTGCATAGATGTGTTTACATTTACATTAATATATGTGTTCCATTGTAATCAGACTTAATTAGAGAAGACTGCAAAAATGTCCCATCCGTTTTCTGCAAAGTGTGAAATGCCGCAAGGCAGTCGTTTGGGGTTTTATTCTTTTTTTTTTTAAGATTAATACTATATTTTTATTCGAATTTTAACGCATATTCATTTAAAAATAAAATACATTTATCCTGCAAGCATTATGAACGTTAAAAATCTCCATAAATTTATACATTCAATGTCAAAGGACAAAATTCAAATTCAAACGGTGGTCTGCAACTTGTTTTTGAATTTAACGTTTTTTATTGTATGACGTCATAGCCCCGCCGGGGTTTGATTGAAATCCTCTGAAGTACTCTAATTCTAATCTACAGATGTAAGCAGCAAAAAAAAAATATTTTAAATCCCGAAAAGGATTATTACTATTATTATTATTATTATTATTATTATTATTGAGAGACGACCTTAGGTCATTTCTGAAATATTTGTTAGCTTTTACATCGCCGTTGTCGTCATGGTAACTTTCCTAACTGAAGTGTATTAAATATTTGATCACCACTTAAGGCGGGTGGAGTGGGGGCTGAAAGAGATATGGGTACTTTTCCGTTATACCCCACAGATTGACGATTGATTAGGTTTAGTCGTGATATTTTCGTTAAAACTAACGAAAATATTACGACTTAACCTAACTAATCGTCAATATATATATATATATATATATATATATATATATATATACAAAACAACGAAAATATCACGACTAAACCTAACCAATCGTCAAGGCCGATTGACATTGCGAGTTTATTAAAAGTACCGAGATCTGTTCAAACTTGGTCGGCTTAACCGTCTTTACGGTTTTCTAATTATTATTCTTGGTTGTATTAATCGTAGAAGGCCAGTGTTCGACCGCACACAGCGTCTAGTGTGGTGTATACGTAACCTCATAATGAAAATTTCATTTATAGGTTGAATTGAATAATTTATTGTTACTAAACAATAATAAATTTTAACTTCGTACAATAAAGGATATCATTTCCAGAGATACAAATGTACTTCTATTGTAATAGGTCACGCTGGCACCGAACTTCGGCTTCAACCAAAAACGTTTCATTCGAAAAACAATATATATATATATATATATATATATAATATATATATACTTGCGGAGCGACCAGGCGTTGCCAGAGTGGATGTTGAACGTATAAGCTAACGAAAATATCACGACTTAACCTAACCAGTCGTCAAGGGCGTACAATTCACCTAACCGGGCATTCAGTTGACTTAACCTGGCATTCAGTTAACCTACCCTGGCACTCAGTTAACCTACCCGGGCACTCAGTTAACCTACCCGGGCATTCAATTAACCTAACCGAGCATTCAATTAACCTAACCGAGTATTCAATTAACCTAACCGGGCATTCAGTTGCCCTAACCGGCATTCAATTAACCTAACCGGGCATTTCAATTAACCTAACTGGGCATTCAGTTGCCCTAACCGGGCATTCAATTAACCTAACCTGGCATTCAGTTGACCTAACCGGGCATATACTGTGTATATATTATATTATATATATATATATATATATTATATATATAATATATATATATATAGCGTTCAACATCCACCCCGGCAACGCCGGGTCGCTCCGCTAGTTTTAATTATATGTGAAGCTCAAGATTTTTATGGCTGTGTTCTTTTCTATAGTTTTATTGACCAAATAATTAGTCATGAAAATCTTAAGATTCAGAAATCTTGACACAATGTGAAGCTCAGAATTTTCACGGCTGCGTTCTTCTCTGTAGTTTAATCGCGGTGCTGGGGCCTTCGGGCCCAATAATTTTAATTATTTAATTTATTAACACCCAGGTGCACAACCTGGGGACCTAATCAATATGTGTGTGAAGTTTCATGTTTGTAACTGCTTCCATTTTGGAGTTATGGCTGGAACACACACACACACACACACACACCAGTCCTTTTATTATAAGTATAGATATATATACACTTTTCCGTTCCATGTATTTGGTTTAATATTCTTCCACTGAGAACTAATTCCACCTTCTAATGCGATGACTACTTCACCCATCAAATTTTATGCTTACTAACCCGGAAACTGCAAATAAAAAAGAGAAAAACAACTGAATACAGATTTTTAGCTCGTCATTTAGTGAGGTGTGAAAGGAAACAAGTGTCGAAGTATGTATATAACCTTCGTGGTTATTTTCATCATACATAAATATATGTGTGTGTGTGTGTGTGTGTGTGTGTGTGTGTGTGTGTGAGTGTGTGTGCTCGCGCGCGCTAATTTATTTATTGTATGTATAAATTCAGCTATAGATCTATTTAAGAAAGGTAAGAAAAATAAATTTTTACAGTTTAATCACGAAACCAAAAATTTGGGTGTTTAGCAAAAATGAAATTAAAGGTTGCGTTTGTGATCGCAGTGCAGTTACTTGGTTAAGTCGGTTTAATTAGTAATTTCCTTATGTTTGGATTGGGTTTGAGGCGTTTATATAAAAAGTTTTGAAAGTTACGGCTAAATATGTTAATATTATGCAAAAATAAACTAAAGGCATAAAAAAAATGAGAGGAAGGTTTCAAACTGCGGACCCTCTGATTCCTTGATCTAGTTCGTGTAGAACGAGGCTGGAATGATATTAATGCCTTTGTGATTGGAATGGGTACATTTGTGTTGCCTTGGGGAGAAATCACAAATTCGTGGTGTATCTTGCTCCTAAAGAATCATGCACTGGACCTATAAAGACGGGGGTGTCTGCAATGCGAACAAACGACATAGGCGTGAAAATGGATATAAATTAGACTATTCATTTGATTATAACGGAGCATTGTTGCTTCCAGAGGTGATGAGACACGTACCGCACCTTCGTTAGTACGTTGACCCTCTATATAATTGACAGTAATGCTGCGTGCTGCTCGTACCCAGAATGGGTGTATAGGCGGAGCTATGTTTTGAGTAAATCAGTGATTCTTTTCTCTCATTTATAGATATAATCTATTGACAGGTGTATCTCGAGCATTGAGTGTATATATACGTATATATATAATATATAATACAACTCAGAATGGTCCCCTGGTAAACTTTTATGTTACACTTCCATCATAAAAAAGAAAAACTAAGGTATTTGTCATTTACCATTACTTATTCGAACTATAGTGGATTTAATTTCCCAGAAGAGTTCCTTGTTACATGCACGGTCTCTGTGTAACGTACGTATATATATATATATATATATATATATATATATATATATATATATATTTTAAGTTCAGGAAGAACCGATTCGCCTCTATTTAAAAGGGCATATCTCAGCGGAAAAACAAAGAAAAAGGGAGAGGAAAGACAGAGGAAAAAGAAAGGGTGGAGGGGACAGTCGAAGTGGAAAAAGACCAAGGATGACAAGGACTGCAGGGTCGAGCCCCATCATCCTTGGGTGCTAGGGCCGGGAGGGCGCACGTGAAACCTCCAGGAACAAGCACGTACAAACGAGCACAAAGAGCACTCAAGAGCACGAGCTTAGAACCCCCTTGCGGGGATATATATATATATATATATATATATATATATATAATATTTCGTACAGATACTTGATCCTTAATTTTCAGATGTATGGATTCCATGATGAATATAAATATATAAAAGTAAAAAAATTGAATTATGTAATGTGGGAGAATACCGGATGTTGCTTGAATAAAAGGATTACACAACAAAATAAGGATTACACTAATGCAAAGAACATTTTTTTATTGTCTACGGAGCGTGTGTGCACGGTGCTTATGGGGATTAAGTTAATAATAAGAATTAGGGAATTCCTCCATGTCATTCAACAGTTTACGTAAATGCAAAATAATGGACAGGAAATTGATACAATACTTGAATTGAGGAACGAGAAACGTATAGGTCAGCTACAGATTAATAATTGATATGTTATTGTTATCTTCTTTTGGTATATACGAGTACAGGGTGTAGAAAAAGTTTTTACTCAAAAGGATATTTTCCTTATTTGTTTGCACGTAACAAAACTGGATTGAATTTGAATTGAATTGATTAACCTTTATTGATAAAATAGTTTTACGAGTTTACCATTTCCGTTTTGTTTTAACGTAAATAATTGTGAAATTGGACTATTTATTTTAGTTAATTTAACCCTTAAGCTTAGGCTTTACTGGGCTCTTAATAAAAAATAAAACAGTTATTATTTATAATATATAAATCATAAAAAACGTTATTAATTAGAGTATAAATTACTCTTAAGTTATTATTATTATAGATATAAAACAAATACAAAGTCATTATTGAAGGTATGATACCAATGATACTATACAAAGAAATCAATATTAGACACGAGAGATGAACACTAATAAGTGAAGTACATTTTAATCCTAAAATGTACTTATTCATTTCACGAGAAATGAATAAGTAATAGAGTAATGTACATTTAATCCTAGATTTTATTAGTATTCCATTATTAATCGAGATTTTAACTTGGTTTTAAACGAATTACATTCACAATATTTTTTATATCAGCATTTAAATCAGTTGCGTCGGTTCAGTACGGTGAAACTGGATAATGTTTGCGATGAAGACACTCTAAATTGAGGAATAATGTGCTTTGATCTATTTCTGGTCTCATACGAGTGGATTTCTCGGTGAGTTACAACATATTATTTACCCATTGTAAATTAGTGATTTTGTTCTTACACTCGTAAATAAAATGTGCCACTTTGATTACATCCTCGAGCTTCAGTAGTTTTAGCTTTCTGAATAATGCACTATAATGATCATGGAAATCAGCATCAGATAATAACCTTATTGTTCGTTTTTGGATGACAGAAATCCGTATCTATTGGATGTTTATTTTCTTGACTCTTATTTTATTGATCTGACGCCTTTAGAATTTTTTCCCTTTGGAAGCATCTTAAATCAGTGATTTACTCATCATGACCACACACCATTGATCAATTGAAGAAAATAATTCACGAGGAATGCGCCAAAATTAGTGAGAATGTGTTCTCCACTGTTGGATCCAGCATATTTACCAAAATTCACAAGTGTTTTTTGGTATACATTTCCAAAATCTAATTTAATAAAATAAATATCATCTGGGTAAAGACTTTTGTTGTATGGTGCTCTAGGTGAAAAGATGTTTAACTCTTCATACTTCCGCTTAACTATGAATGCATTAATGATTAAATATATATATATATATATATATATATATATATATATATATATATATATATATACACACGTCTCGGTGGTGTCGTGGATAGTGTTGATGGCTACGAATCGATCGGCCTGGGTTGGATTCTCGGCAAGAGCAGCCGGCGTGCAGCTCACCCCCAGCTGTTCATCTTTTTATTGGCTGGTACATAAATGGATACCATAAAAAGCCCTAGAATGATTCGGGATGCGCAAAGGGGTCGAACACGAGTCGATCCTGAGCATTTGTTAAAAAACCCAAGCAATATATATATATATATATATATATACACCTTGCAGATGTTCCGTGCGTCGGTCTCTCTTCACACGAAGGTCAGGTTGGTGGCCTCACCTGTAGACCTGATTTGATGCAGGATAGAGTTGCTCTTCTGAGCTCTCTATTTCACATAATAATCAGGCACACAGGCTCATCCGGGACCGTCCTGAGGTAGGCGTCTAGTACTCTTCTGAAGACTTCAACTTTGACATCAGTGGGTTTTTTTTATATATCGTTGGGTAGCTGATTAAATAGTTTTAGCTATTTTCTTTCAGAATTGAGGATGTCCCTCGTCTGGACTTTAGTTTTGGAACACTACACATTCTACCGGTTTTAGTTTCCAGTGTTGTTTGGGTGGTTATCGGGTTCATTTTGAAGTTAGGTACTAGTTTTTGTATTATTTACTATGCGTATACTATGGTGTACCTCTCTCTTCATCTTCTTTCCAGCGAATATAGATTTAATGTACGTAGTCCTTCTCAATAATTGAGTTCTTGGCTGTGAAATTTCTTTGCATTTCTTCCAGTTTATTGATTTCTCCTTTTTTATATAAGGGACATCAAGACTGAGCATTATTCCAGTTTTGGTATTATCAGTGTGTTCAACAAGGGAATCATTACTTCTCTGTCACTTCTTTTAAATGTTCTCAGAATCTGCCCCGTAATTCTTTTTGCCTTGTTTATCGCCATCTGATTTTGTATCTCAAATTTCGCATCGTCAGTCATTATGACTCCTAAATTTTTTGCTTTTGTGTTTCTTTGGATTTTATGCTTATTTGGGGCATAATATTTTGTGTTTTAGCTCTTCATTTTTTTTCCATCTCTTAAGAGATGAAATTGATTACAGAACTGAGAAGTAAAATGTATAAAGGAAGATTAGCTGAATTATCTATGTATTCACTTGAAAAGTGTCGACACTCGACTTAGAGGAGAACTAATTCGGATATTTAAAATGATAAATGGGTTTGATAATGTAAATTATAGGAAGTTATTTCATCAGGATACAGAGTCATTTACAAGAAATAAAGGATATAAACTAATAGTAAAACCTTTTGAGAGTATCTTTAATTGTGAAGCAATTCTTTTCACATAAACTTAAACTCCTTAAAATTTCATGCACTACACAAATCATTGTTAGACACTTCACTGAACATTTCATTAGACATTTCAGATTAGTCTTTTCTTGTTTGAAAAAAAAACTGGGACCGTTTAAACATTTCAAAATCTAATCAAATGGGACAATGAAACGTCTAACGAAATATCTGCTTCTATGTGGAGTGCCCCCTCTGCCAATATCCGAATAGTCCAGATATAAATTGCTCCGTATATGGTCGCACTTTAGTCCAAAGGCGTAGTAAGCTAGTCTGCCAACTGTTATAGTCAGTGTTTATAAGTATGGAATGCGGGTCAGAGGTGATGTCATATTTCAGGTAAGCCTATGACTGTGGGTAAGATTGTGGAGACTTTAAAGTTTCCCCAATTCAAATCTGGAAAATATTATGCGAATGTGGAATATGGAAGGACCGATGCCCGTTTGGTCGACGAGGAATCACTCTGATAGTTTATCACATATTTGTGACTATAGTTATATTATAATCAGGTTTGTGATCCCTTAGAGCGGATGTGACACCTTTCAATGCTACTTACAGGCTAATAAAAAATTTGTCTTTATATAGTAAAATTCAAATAATTATTATAAATACTTAAAATATTTACATAATAAATATTATTTACGCAGGTTCGGTCTTAGGGGTGGCAGACCATGCAGCTGCCTGGGGTTCCAGGCAAACGGGGACCCCAAGCCATCTCATGGTCTGCACGACTGAAGGTAAAGATTTTATCATCCCTTTGCAGTGCTGGATATGGGCCGTCTCGGGGATGTTGCACCGGGGTCTTAATTATGTCGTTTCGAACAAAAACATTGGTGCGAGTGCTTAAATTGGCGGGGACATAAGATCGACTACGGTTCGGTTGCCGAGGAAAAACGGGGCAAAGTTCTCGCATGGTGGGCATAAGTGTTTCATCGATGGAGGGATCTGCTTCTGACAGAGTGAAGAACTTCCCTGGCAGGCGCAAAGATGTAACGTATACCAACTCGGCTGCGATACACTTGAGGTTGGATTTGAGCTCTGCGAATTTCGAGTAGCACAGAGGGAAGTACAGTACCTCCGTCCAATGGGGAGGCCACCGCTAGAAGCGGTCTATGCACGTCAGAATAATAAGTATAGCCATCTAAGACGGAAAAAGACCCGACAAAGTCGATATGAACCTGCTTGAAACGTGCATCATGGGATTAAAAGCGGCCAAAGGAACCATTGTGTGCCGATGTAATTTGACTCAATGACACTTTGCACACGAATATGATCATCGTCTGACGTCATGATTGATCCTAGATCACACAGCGGGAAGTAATGAAGGATTGCGTGGCATGAAGGCCGGTGTCGGAAAGGGCGTGGATATGATTGAAGGTTCTGCAGCGAAATTCTTCTGGTACATGAATGAGGCCAGGGAGTGCCACTGGAGATGTCACATGCGAGTATTTTTGGGATGGCTTATTACGGTTTGTGACTTGGTGAAATTTGCTAACACTTTGAAATAAGATATTGTAACAAATTTACGAAAGCCGTGTCAAATAGTGAAATGTCTATGTTTACGGAGCAGTCCAGGACGTTTACGTTTAATGGCCGCCCGTGAACGTTCCAGTGTTGAACAATATGCAGCTGCATTGATTGTTGTGACTTTTTGTATGAAGTCTGCGAGCAAAACGCCTTTGTGGTCCCAAAACACGGTAACCATCACTTTGCCAGCGGACCTCACAATCTTGAACTTCTTTGGTCGCGGGGACCCAAGGGGTTTCCATTCCATGCTGGCACGTTTTGTTTCCGGAGTACGGTGTTGATCCCATGTCTCGTTTCCTGTGACAATGCGCTCGAGAAATTCTTGACCACTGACAGACTCGGAATATCGTTGCAGAAATGACAGGGCACTGTTCCAGTCGAGCCGCCATGTTCAAATGACTCATATAACCAATGTATGATAGATGGCAGCCGAATCGACGTGCAGTGTTGCCAACAATGATTAACGAATTCACCTGATACAAACATAATTAATATAGGTCCTTTAGTTACAAAATTATAGCCCGTGTAAATGTATTTCCTGACAGCCCCTCGTGTGTATATATATATATATATATTTATATATCAGTGGCGACTCCAGCTCTTCAAGACTACTCGGGCTCTTTTTAAATTTTCAAGTCTACATATGAGCCGACATTTAAATGCATGGCAATAACTTAAGATTATCAATAAAATAAATAAATACATACCTCGGTAAAAAAAATTATTTGAATTTTATTTACTTGAACAAAGTCCAAGCGTCTTGGTTTTAAAGCAAATTCCTTTAATATTCGGTCATGTAATTCCTTTTTGCTTTCTAAATCAGTAAGTATTTTTTTTTCAATTGAAATCCTAGCCAGGGACGATAATTACCTTTATTTAGGCTAGTTTCTCCTTCATCATGTCCGCGCAATGGCAGTTCTTGCTTGCATAAATATAAAACCGCATTGGCTAATTGCTTTAAATATATTCTGTTTTGTTCAACCAGTTTATTATGATTTTCTCTTTCAAGCTTAACAGCTTTGCTAATAGCACACTCTATACTAACCTGACCAAAGGTTTTCAAGCATTTATAATTATTCAAATAACTAAAAGATTTTGCATGATAATTGCTGTCACTTAAAATATTTTTAAAATTAGAATAACCACTATCTGTCCACGATTGATTTGGCTTAGGTTGGAAAAGTAAACAAGGCCAGCAGTATAATTTTTCACAGACACACTTCCACATAGTCAATCAATTTGTTTGTACCAATTATTTTGAAATGAACGATTACCCACTTTAGTTTTTATTTTTGGCAGTGGACGGCCGTTCTTGATAATTTCTCGTTCAGCGATGTTTCTCCTTCCAAATGGTTTTTCTTTTAATGATAACACTATGTCCTCCATGGGTAGGCTATACTTCTCAGAATACTTATAATATTAAAAATAAATCAGATTATTTAAGAAAAGCGAACAACCTCACATTGCGGCAAAAATCAAACTGCACCGCCGCCCAAGGCAGTTGAAGGCACGCTTATTGAAACGTAAAAAGTTACCATGTATCGCCAGAATTAAGAATTGTGCCTCTACAAGGCCGAAGGATATAAGCCTGAGTTGAAATGTGTTTTCTTTATAAAAAAAATTAATAGGAGGAAAAACGTATTTTATTTAATGAGAATTAGACGGACTATTATGTAACCGTATGCAAGCAAATAATTATTAATTAAAAGAACTTTAAATATACGATATTACTTATACTTTCTCGGGCGTAATGTCTTGCGCCCGAGTAAAGGATCTTCTTGAAAGATTACACGAAAACTTAATGTGTCAATATAGTTTTTTTATAGGTAGTAAGGGTATCTAAATGCGCTCAAAATTTGCTTGCGTGACGAAGGCTAGACAGAAAAATAGTAACATACTACCAGCCAAAAACCATTTTTACAATTTGTATTTAAAACTTTTTTTTTAAAACTTAAATCTATAAATACACAATTTTATCTCTCATGCTTCTCCTTGCCCCTTGCCTCGAGTGCAGGAGTCGCCACTGATATATATATACATAATTTACGAAAGCCGTGTCAGATAGTGAGAGGTTTATGGCATGTTATATATATATATATATATATATATATACAGAATATATATAGTGTGTCCCAAAACAACGTATATATTTTTGAAAAACTTATAACAGGCGAACCCACTAACGGATTCAGATGATTTTTATTTCTTTTTATAGGTAAAATATACAACATCGAAATAATAGATAGTTTAATTTGTTTTAAACACGTAAGTGTTCGAAATGTCGACCATTGACATCAATGCACCACTGCGCTCTTTGATTCACTGATTGGCAGACTTCAACAAAAATGTTTGTAGGGATATTTCTACACGCTTCTTCAACTGTGCTCTTTAGTTGTTCAAGTGATGTAGGTCTTCTACTGTATACTTCATTTTTCAAATGACCCCATAAAAAAAAGTCAAGTGAGTTCAAATCTGGTGAACGTGGTGGATACTCGATACTACCTCGTCGTCCGTTCCACCGATAATGAAATGTTTCATCAAGGTAGTTCCTGACATCCTGATGGTAATGAGGAGGTGCTCCATCTTGTTGAAAGTAAATGTCCTCATCTCCGTATAACTGTCGAATTGCAGGAAAACCTTTTCCCCGAAGCATGTTGAGGTAGCTATGACCGGTAACTGTACCATCGAAAAAGAATGGACCAACCAAACCTTTGGAAGAAAAACCACACCAGACAGTTATACCCGGTAAATTTACATGTCGTTCCACATAAATGTGTGGATTTTCTTGTGACCAGTATGTGCAATTATGACGATTAATTATACCATTCAACTTAAATGTAGCCTAATCAGACCACACAATTTTGTCCGCAAATTGGCCATCTTCTGTGTTTTTTACTCGAAACCATTCGCAAAACTGGATTCTGCGATCCTGATCATCCTCATTCAAGGCATGTAATAATCTCGGGATGTAAGATTTCCATTTAGCATTCTTCAGAATTCTGTGGACACTTGTCTTACTTTTCCCTGTTTCACGAGCACATTGTCTCACAGATTTTCTTGGTGATCGGTTGAATACCTGTAGCACTTCATCAGAAGTGTTAGCATCTGTTGATGTCTTTGGACGCCCAGTCGCTTGCTTGTACACTTCATGCACAGTACCGTATACTTCAAATTTCTCACAGATACGTGAAATGGTAAGTCGAGTTGGAGGATTAGTTCCAAAATTGTCTCTCCACTGTTGTTGAACCTTTGATATCTTCTCAACTTTAAAATACGACTTTAGTATCCATTTTCGTTGCTCAAATGATAAGCGCACACTTCCATTTTCGTTGCTCAAATGATAAGCGCACACTTCCATTTTCCATGTTTACTGTAGGCAGGCAAGGCTATTACTAATTTCGATTTTGTATCTCCTTAGGCTAGCCAAGGCTGTTAACAATTTCGCTTTTGTATCTCCTTAGGCTATAGGCTATAAAAAGAAATAAAAATCATCTGAATCTGTTAGTGGGTTCTCCTGTTATAAATTTTTTTAAAAATGTATACGTTGTTTTGGGACACACTGTATATATATATACAGAATATATAAAACATGCCATAAACCTCTCACTATCTGACGCGGCTTTCGTAAATTTGTTACAATATCTTATTTCAAAGTGGTAGCAAATTTCACCAAGTCACAAACCGTAATAAGCCATCCCAAAGATACTCGCATGTGACACCCACTGACACTCCTTGGCCTCATGTACCAGAACAATTTCGCCGCAGAACCTTCAGTCATCTCCACGCCCTTTCCGACACCGGCCTTCATGCCACGCAATCCTTCATTACTTTCCGCTGTGATCTAGGATCAATCATGACGTCAGAATTTCGGAGCCAATCAGACACGGCTTTGGTGCGGTGATATGGCACTCTGTCTTGTTGAAAAAACGTTGTGTGGCGAATCTCCATAAACAGCGGCAACTTCTGCAGGATATTTAGGTTTTTCCAACAAGACGGAGCGCCATGTCACCGCATCAAAGCCGTGTCTGATTGGCTCCGAAATTCGGGTTTTCAGCTAATCGGGTCTTGGCCGGGAAACGCCCGATTTAAACCCGATAGAGAACTGCTGGCGAACCGTCAAAGAAAAAGTTACCAACAGAAGGAACACCATCAGGACCGTACGCCTTCCTAGAGTTGAGCCCAGATAGGGCAGAAAGAATATCTTTGAAAGAGATTCTGATTTCAGATATAATTAAGTCAGAGGGAGGAAGAAATGGAGGAACAGCATCGGAATCGTCCAGGGTTGAGTTGGAGGCGAAAGTTTGAGAGAAGAGTTCAGCTTTGTCAGGAGAAGAGACGGCAACTGAGCCGTCGAAATGGAAAAGAGGAGAGAAAGAAGAAGTGAAGTTGTTGGAGAGGTTCTTAGCTAGATGCCATATATATACAGGGCGTCCCAAAAAAATGTATACACACTTTAAATAATTATAAAGGCAGTGTTTATTAAAATACATTTCATTTTCAAAATGTAATAGAATCTACAGACATTATTTAATTGTTTTGTCAACGCCTGTTTTCAAACTGACGTCCGTTCTGGTCCAGGCACTGCTGATAACGCGAAGCAATGGAATCGCAAACATCACGAAACATTTCGTTTGGTATTTGTGTGCATTCTCGTTCAATGGCTGCTCTCAATTCAGCGACTGTTGCAGGTTTTATAGCGTAGGCTTTGTCTTTTAAGTATCCCCATAAAAAAAAGTCTAGTGGTGTGAGGTCTGGTGAACGCGGAGGGTATTCTACGAAACCCCTTCGTCCAATCCACATCCACATCGTGCCAAGTACCACTCGCAATACTCCACTCTTCGGTCCGGATCATCATCTTCATTAATAGCATGGACTAATCTTGGAATGTAACTTTTCCATTGACAGCGCTTCAAAATGCGTTGGACAGACGATTCTGAAATTCCTACCTCACGACTCGCTTGCCGCACAGATTTTCTTGGACTTTGGTGATACGTTTCCAGTACTCTTTCTTGCTTTGTGGGGCTTGTCGATGTCCGTGGTCTTCCGGAACGCTTCTTGTGGACATTCTGAACAGTTCCATCGGCTTCAAACTTATCTCTAATTCGAGTGATGGTAAGTCGCGTTGGTGGATCTGTTTGAAACTCCCTCCTAAACTGTCTTTGCACTTCAACTGCGTTTTCACACTTCCAGTAGCATTTAGAATGAATTTCCTTTGTTCAAAGCTTAGTCTGACTGCCATTACTAATTCTAATGGGTTTAACTTGGAAAGAAAGAAACATCAATTGAGCTATCAGCTGTTAAAGTGTGTATACATTTTTTTGGGACGCCCTGTATATATATATAGTGACTCCAGAAATTCCTTTCTGTGCCTCTTTTTCTCACGTGCAAACGAAGTAAATAAGGTGGTGAAGTCTGAACACGGGCAGAAGCCCGCATGGAAGATGTAGACTTCTAGAAGATTCCTCTGAAATTGCAGGAAATTTCACCTCACCAGAGTGCGGCTGTAAAGGCGTGAGTCCAGTTCTGTTCGCTTTTATTTCATCCAAATTGCTCTCCGACCTTCGTAGCAGAAACTCTGCTCCGCTCTGCCTCACTCGACCTCTTTCGTCTGACTTTCCCCTCACTTAACATCCGTCCATTCAACTTGGCTCTCGCTTCTCGTTCAACAAGAACTTCATTGCTGTTGCAAGCCTGCAACTATTTCATGTCGGGCAACCTTTTCAACCGACGCCCACTGCTTCACTCGCCCCGTAATCACCTTCAAATCCTTCGGATCCACCACTCCGACATCGACGGCGAATTCCAAAATCTCGACATGAAACGTAAGGGGAGGAAAAACCGTGTTCAATGAGCATCCAGGCCTTTTCAACAAGTGTACGTGGGGAATTGCATTCAGAAGGATTTTACTGAAAGGCTTCGCGTAAGTCACACGTGACAGTTATGAATACAAAGTAACAATTACAGTAATGCGAAGCTTATCGAAAATGAGGAATATAACACTGGAAACATCCCGTGGAGTGATGAGTCCCACTACACACTGCAGTCGATGGCATTCTTCCGACCCTTAAGTATGGAGGTGGCAGTGTAATGGTGTGGGCAGATTTCTCTTGATCTGGATTAGGGACATTAGCGTTTGTGAAGGTGCAGTGACTGCCACAGGTATGTCACATTCTGGACAACAGTGGCACACATCATGACCTGCTCAGAGCTCTGATCACAGTCCGATAGAACACCTCTGTGATGAAGAGCGGAGCATCAAGAACAGACTGCAGTGACCAGATTCCTTCCCCACATTAGAAGCTGCACTGGGAGAGGAATGGCGCAATATTCCTCCTGAAACCTATCGAAAAGTTGGTGGAAAGTGTTCCTGAGATGAGTGAGGCTATTATCAAGGTCAAGGATGAGCCTACACCCTATTAAATACATTGTGAATAGTTCTAGTTTGTTTTATTTATATTGTTCTATTACTTTGGAAATCCTGAACCGTCGTTCAAAACCATCTGAAGGTAAGGTATAATATATATTAGTGGTGGACCGGATGTCCGGATCAGCATCCGCATCATTTTTAGCATCCGCATCCGCACTTGTGACTGCGGATGTTATGCGGATATTACCTCTAATAAATTATGCAGTTTACAATTAAATTAGCCTATAAAGTAGCTTATAAGGCCCAGTCATGCACATTTCATGTAAAGTATTAATTATTTATTAATGAACAAACAAATATATAAACCTCAAAATATAAATACGTGGTAACACAGAAAATTGAATGAAACTTGTTTCATTCAATTTTCTGTGGCTGAAACTCTTGAGAAAGTTATTATTTTTATCATAATGAAAACATTAATATTAATTTTAATTCTTATGCATTGCCTGCCACAATAGTAATACCACGAAATTTGAAAAATTGTCATATATTCATAATTCTATATTATATTGATAGATTAACTAAATATCCGCATCCGCATCCGCGGATATTGGAATTAAAAATCCGCATCCGCAGATGTTGAAAACTGACATCCGGTCCACCACTATATATATATATATATATATATATATATATATAACTCTTTAATAATCTAAATGATATTCGTAACGCAAGAAGGCAAACTGTAAAGATTTATGCATTTCTCTTTCTTCAAGTACAGTCACCTTCAGATGTTAATAGTAGGCAAGAGAGTAAAAAAATGGGAGAGGGAACCTCAGCAAACACACACACACACACACACACACATATATATATATATATATATATATATATATATATATATATATATATATATACAGGGTGGCGCAAAAGTCGCGCATCATATGAATTTTCAGTGTTGACTGTAATATACATATTATTTTTTTCTTTTAGTTAGGGGATGGCTTCGAAATTAACAATAGACGAGAGGGTGAGCTTGGTTTTAATGCATGGAATACCAGGTACTACAAATCGATGAATCGGTACAGAATTTAAATTCGACTCATCGTTAAAGGTGTAAAGGTGTCGTTAAGACTGATTCATCGATGAATCGATACAGAATTTAAATTCTGTACCGATTCATCGATTTGTAGTACCTGCTATTCCATGCATTAAACCAAGCTCACCCTCTCGTCTACTGTTAATTTCGCAGCCATCCCCTACCTAAAAGAAAAAGAGAAAATATTATAGTCAACACTAAAAATTCCTATGATGCGCGACTTTTGCGCCATCCTGTATATAGTGGTCTTGACTACAATCCTTGAAACTCTATTCCCAGAAAAAAGATGTGAACAATTCACAATAATATACATCGGGAAAATACTCGAGGAAAGTGTCCCAAAACTTTAGAAATTAAAAAGAAACGCATTGGAATGAGAGAAGAGGTAAATATTGTTACTGTTTCAGCTGGGTGGGATACGAAGTCGAAAACTCTTTAATTTGCTGCTGAAAGAACTGAGGAATATTTAGAACAACAACCGGAATACTTTCAAGAACCAACTGGACAGGTCCTTGAACAAAGTCCTTCACCGGGCATGGCTACGAGGGCAGGATGAGGGTGGAAAGTAACTTTCTCCTGCACCAAATCCCGCAAATGAGACGGCATGCTGCGAAGGTGTCAACCGCAAGTCGATCCTGAACCGTCGTTCAACTCCATCAAAAGTAATATGTAGTGGTTACCATCACTGATTATGAATTTATCGGCCCTAGGTTCGATTCCCGTCGCCTACAGGCAGCACCCAGCTTTCCTTTGGTTGATAGATGAATGAGTGTGAAATCCCCCAAATGAGGCTGGTTGCTGCACAGGAATCGAACACAAGTCGATCCTTAACATTTATTCAAACCCAAAATATAATATATATATATATATAGTAATAATAATAATAATAATAATATTTGGGTGTAGCCATTGCCTGACTAAGAGAGTTTATAATCCATAAAACCTTGGTTTTATTCAACAAATTTACGCTTTAACTTGTATAATGTCTAAAACACTCTTGAAAGGCCCCTGCAATCAATTAAACTTATTTTATTGCCGAAACCACATCCCCATATATATATATATATATATATATATATATATATATATATGTGTGTGTGTGTGTGTGTCTGTGTGTGTGGGGGGGGGGGGTTGACAAAAGTAAATAGACATTGGGTTTTTCTATAGTTTTTGATTTGATAATAGAAGTGACTAAATAAGATTTATTTATTTAGCTAATATATATTTTAGAATGGCGTTGCTTTTCCCTTTCCATTATGTAAAGCTGACACACGTTCTCGCATTCCACTAACGAGCTTTACCATTTGTTCTTGAGGGCTTCATCGTGGGGTCTGCTTTTGTCAACCCTTTGTATATATATATATATATATATATATATGTATATATATATAGGGTGAACCAAATGTAGGTGGACAGTAAATGATAACGTTTATTTTGAGAATACATATTTAATTTTTTTGTATACTATAATACAAAATCAAATTTAAATAAATTTAGTTATAATATTTAATATAATATAACACAAACACCATAGTTATAATGAGCACCATAGTTATAATATAATATAACACAAACCGTATTCAACCTACTGTCCACCTACTTTTGGTTCACCGTATATTATATATATATATATATATATATATATATATATATATATATATATATATATATATATAAGCAAACAACCACAGGGAAAAAAGGAAAAAGAAACACGAAATCCGAGCGCTTTCGTGATATATTCACATCTTCAAGGACAAGAAAGAAATAGGATATATATATATATATAAAAGTGGTAGTGAGTGACCCTAAAAGAAGGAATTGAGGAGGGTATAGCGTATAGTTAGTGACCTAAATATGGATTAATCGCGTGGATCAGTATTGGATCAGAAAGACGTCTTTGGCAACTGCCATTGACCGACCCTGAAATATTTCAATTTTTAGTCCTCCATTTTACAAACAGAAATAATTTTGATTTCTGATTTTCGTCGGAAATTAATTAATCCAAATTATTGTTCGCAATATTTTTGCCCTTTTGCGGCATTTTGTATTTATTTGTGGAAATATTGCGACATTTCAGTTCTATTTTATTCTTACTCTCTCGCTGGTTTTCTGCTTTATTTTACCGAATCGTCGTTATTAATTAACTATTTTAAGAGTTTACCCAAACTTTTTATTGAGGAATATCTATCTATACCCCTTGAAAACATTACCAAATTACCCAAATACTCAAAATTTTGAAAATGCTGAATACAAAACTTAACTTACAATACAAGATTTTTTTTTTTTTTGTGTGTGTGTGTGTGTTACAGCGAAACAGTATTAAAATATCTGGGTATGAAGGTCTTGGGTATTTGTGTGGTTAGAAAGGCTGGAATGCTGTTTGGCATTACGCAATTTTAAGGCTTGAATACATTTTCTCTAAAGTACTTTTCAATTATTTTTTTTTAACTTTATGCCACAATGAACACCCATATATATATATATATATATATATAATAAAGAAATTTATATATGAGTTAGATATAATAAAGGAGACTAAGAGTTATATACTTTCTTTGTAATGTTCTTTGATTACCCAAACTGGATATTTTCGTTGCAACGGTCTCCCCCACCCCCCCTAACCCCCACGTAAGGGGTGGAGGAATTTTGGCATTTCCTTTCGATTTTTTGTCTCTATTTCTTAACATTTTAGGTTGGTATTTAAGAAAAAAATACAAAATTCTCCTTTCAAATTTCTTTTCTAATAATTTCAATTTCAATTTTTATTATTTTTTAATTCGTAATTTTTTTGTCTTTTTTCTTATTTATTGCGAATTTTCTGTAATTTAGAGAATATTTACCCGTCATCGTCTTCCTGTCTTAAAAACAAAATAAAATATTAATTTTTTGCCCAAAAGAAAACAAATCTATAATAATGAAAATTAAGGATATTGACGAGATATTTCTACATTCGTTCGGTATCATTTTATTTTTTTTTCGAATCGAAAACTAGAATTGAAAATGCGATATAAAGTGCGAGAAAGATATGAAATTAATCTTTGTTACGTAACATCTATTATTATTTTTTTATAATGAAGTGTAGCAATAATTATCTGACTTTACCCGTGGCCTTACCCGCGGCCTTACCTGTGGCCGTTCCTATGGCCTTCCATCGTTTTAAGGTGGTGTACTCGCGCCCATGTTGTCGTATGTAGTAGGTGAGAGTAAGCATGAGAGGAGCTGAGGGCGAATCACGGCCACATAACCTACATAGTGCGTGTGTGCGGCTTGGCCTGCTGCCAGGGAAGGAGGATGTGTGCGGAGTAGTTCCTTGAAAGGCGATGGGCTTTAATTACGATCTATGGATTTCTATGACACTCACCGTGCTCTATTAGTATCGGAAAATGGGTATAAGAAGCCGTTAAATCTATAACACTGCAGTATTCTATACGCAGTAAGCTAGGTTTATATATATATTTATATATATATATGACACACACACACACACACACACACACACACATACACAGACAGACAGACAGACAGACAGACACAGACAGAGTCAGAGCATCCATGCAAAGTAGAATGAGCACCCAGAAAAATTAGTGGAACGGCCGATTTTGCGTCCAAATCCTGTTGTGTTTAAATTACAAAGAGAACATGTTGTGCGTCGAAAAAGTTTGTAGATCATGAAAGAAAGTTGGTGCTTGTAATATATCACCGTCGGTCGCCTCGTTGAGTAAATAGACTGTGTACGGTCAGAGGGAGGAGCAGATAGGTAATAGATTTAGGCTTATAAATAGGACAGTTTATATCATCATCGCAAAATTTCACAAGAAATAAACGAGTAGCTAACTATGAACATCGGCTAATAATGCAATTGGATCAGTCCGGACCGGTTCCGGGCGGTCCAAACCACTATTTTTTAATTTTTGCAAACGAGTACACACGGAAAACAAAAACTTCCCGTACCGTTCTGTAAATAGAAATACAGGGTGAACTACATAAAAGTGGCAGCAACAAAATATTTCATATTTCTTTTTAGGTGTAAAATTTTCTTCGGGCCGCTTTTACGTGGCTCACCCTGTATTATCTTCTATTTTCTCAATTCACTCAAAAGAGAAGTTTTGAAGACCATATCTTCTTCCAAAAGAAGTTATGTATCATTAAAATAAATTATTCTATGATCTGAAAAGAGAAGCTTTAAGACCTTTTTCCCCAAAACAAAGGAAAATACTTGCCCTACAATTCACCCTCAAAAAATGAAGTTATTTCATTTGAATTGAGAAAGTTTTATTTTCAGTGTGAATTTTAACCAAACTTCTTCCTTGCTTTAATGTATAATACAAATAACACATTTGTGGCACGGTTTGTGACTTAACTGCGTAAAATCATATTTGAATTCTGGACCGGTCCCAGGATCTCGGGTTGTATCGCTAACGCTAACTTGAACATCTATTAGTGGTCAAACAGATCATCAAAATGAATGCTCGTTCGCTCCGTGAGATCCAATCCACGCCAGTCTACCGCGAGACTCGTAGATATTGAACATACTGTCTATTTTCCATATTTACGAACATCTCACGCACCGTTACGGCAAAGATTAACGCGGGACAAGGAGACAATACTTAATTTGGTAAAAACATCACGTGGACGCGCGTAATACAAAATATTTGTTACCATGACTCTTAATATACTCGTATATAGTCCGTATACGTTTTACGCGCGCATTATTCGTCCTAATAAAATTGAGTCTGTGAGTTTTTTAATCATGACCAAAAATAAGAAATAAGTTTTATTACGAGACTTTACATAAAACATCGCGCAGATGCTCACCGAAAAGTATAAAATAAATAACTAAACAGGAATGATAAATATAAATGGTGTAAATCTTTCCAGGGCATAATTTTGGTTTTCAAATTCCAAAATATATTACTGAAAGCAATTAATTTTTAATGCATGCAAAGAAATTTAATTAAACATTAAATTATAATGGCGAGTATCCTCAATAAGACTCTTTCTAAATTTATATGACAATAGAAAAAAAGAGACGTAACTCTTAGCTATAGGGATAAGGAGGAATTTAAAAAAAACATAAACGTATCAGTATTACGTATGTTTTAATCGGACTGCATTCAACGACTGACTGAATACGGAATTAAACCCGATTAAAACTGTGATTAACGTAATAGAGAGGCATGACTGGAAGTATTCGTGTATAGAAATTTCATTACCTTCGTTTGTGAAGTTCATTTTGGATGGAGTTCCTTTAAATTTACTCTGATTGGATCACTTTAATATAAATTAGATCACATAATCTGATTTTGGTCTTAATAATTTACGATGACTAAACACGAGTCCAAATTAGCATTCTGAAACAGAGCAGGAATAATTCCTTTGGCATTCCTGATGTTATTATTAGTATTATTATTATTATTATTTCCTTTAACGATAAAAGGGTGTCCGAGAATTATCTGTACAATTTTTGGCTGTTATTAAAAGTCAACCATGAAGTGTAGAAATTCCAGTGTTGTCCCATTTTACAGAGAATCTCATTAAGTTTTTTCTGATGCCAAGTTTTGACAAGTTTTTTAGAAATTCCAGTGTGTCCGAACATTATCTGTACAATTTCATCTTTTAATAAAATTCTTGATAACACACGTAAAATTCTTAAACAAGATTATTTAGAATCTGTATTTTCAAAAGTTTCTTTTATTAAAGTAACGTTGTTACAAACATTCGATATGTGCACCATTAGTGATTCGCAAAACATCCAATCGATACTCCAAATGTTGCCATGTACGCTGCAGCATATCCACATCAATTCGCTCAATAGCAGCTGTGATTCTTGCTTTTAAATGTCTTGCTTGTCAAAATGTGGTATCAGAAAAAACTTAATGAGATTTTCTGTAAAATGGGACAAAACTGAAATTTCTACACTTCATGGTTGACTTTTAATAACAGCCAAAAATTGTACAGATAATTCTCGGACACCCGGTATATATATATATATATATATGTATATATCAATAGTAATTAAGAAAGGTCTTCCAAAGGTTCAAGTATGGTTGGTGGATTCTTACCACTTAAGCGAGAAACCGACGTCAACAAACAGCAACAAGATATTGGGAGAGTTTTGCATGCACGTCATCGCAACCTGATAGCGATGACCGTTTAACTGCAAAGAGAGAGAAATGGAAGCTTCGAATTCAGAGAAATACCTACTGGAGTCATTAACCACTTCCTTATTAAAACCGCCAAAGGTTTCTCCCAAAGCGCGTCAGAAGAAAAACAAGCACGGAGTCGAGAAAGAGCATCTCCGGTTAGTCTGCTTGTCATTCGCCACGACTCTGTACTGAGAGTACCGCCTCAAAAATACCCGCGTTGTTTTCATCTTGGCGAACCATTCTTTCGTCAGTATATCTCTGATCGTGTCTTCACCATTCATTTATTTCACCCGCAATTTCCTGTCGCGTATATTTCGTATATATTTCGTACAAAATTGTCGAGAAGTTGTACCGCTTTATTATTATTGTTTTATAACTGTTATCTTCCATTTTTCTCATTACTGACATTAATTTGTACCATTAACTGTTATTGTAATAAATGTTATAAGTTGTGCCAAGTAAGTTAATAACTAAAGAGTACAAACATACATTGTTATTTTTCTACCGAACAATAAACATTGACATTATAAATTAAGACAACACTGCCATATATATATATATATATATATATATATATATATATATATATATATATATAGATATGCACTAAAATCACAGAATAACACGTTGTTTATGCTCTTTATGAGGTATTGTTACACTACAGAATTTAAGGCGACATAAATGTGTAATCGTTGGTGAAGTTAAACCTTCGTTACGGTTACGAATATGAGGCAAAAGATGAAGTTGAACGTTTTATGAAAATAAATCGAAATATCCATTTCACCGCACTGTCTTCTGCTTCTTCAAATTATTTATTAGACTGTCAAACACCGTAAAAGTTATCGATAGCGAGCATCACACTGGAAATTATTTCACGCAGATTTAATTATTTTTCCCGTATGGGGCCCATTCCGTTCAAAGAAGTAGCGTAAGACTGTTGCCGGATTCGATCTTGAGTTAATGAAATTTCAGCTGTTGGCATTATTTCCCGTTCAAAAATCCTTATTTATATTCTGATGACGGTAGAAAAAAGCTTTTATATTATAGTACACTCTCAATCTTATAACTCCAAACTGGCGTAAAAACTCCCCCTTGCCTCCACTTCTGAAGACGCCACATTTTGAAATAATTTCTATATTCATCGTTTTAGAAATTTTCAAGTTTTACGAAATCCAATTAAATATTAAATTGTTGAAAACTTATAAAAAACCGCGTGAAAAATATTATTTTTTTCTTTTAAATTCAATTAATTTTCAATCATTGTTCGGAGACTTTTTTTTTCAATGTTGTTAATCGCGTTAATTAAATTTGAAAAAACAGTAAAAGAATCAACAAAAACAAATTTTTCAAATTACTCCTGAAAAGAAAACGGTAAATTTTAATGGGGTTCTATTAAAAAATGAATAAATGAATAAATATATCTCCTCCGGTTTTCCAACCTTGCAGAAATGACTTTAAAATATTAGATAATAAAACATTAAAAAAAAATTTCTCTTCAGTTTTGGGTAGAGTGTATATATATATATATATATATATATATATATATATACAGGGTGTTTCATAACATGTTGGACGCACTTTCAGGATGGATTCATGACCTGAAAACAATGAAAAAGTTTCATGTATACATATGCCCGAAATCGCTTTGTTTCCGAGTTACAGCCCGTTTTGTGTTCCAGCAATTCTTTCCACAAACTGTTTACAAACACTGAGTGTGTACGAGACTTATTTCATGTATGGCCTTGCTGATTGTAATGTTTCGTACCCTCTATGACATGTTTCAATATCGTTGAGTGTAGAGCCATCAGTCAGTCAGAGGTGCATCGCGGTGTTTCACTGTTCGTATTCGAAACTTCTTACCGTGAATAAGTGCAGTCCGGTGAAAAAACACTTAAAAGTTTTTGTGCTATTCAGTGATAGTGTGCATTTGAAATGAGAATGGAGGCTTATTCAAACAGAGAAATGGCAGACATGCATCTCATGTATGGACTTGCCGAGTGTAATGCGGCCGCAGCAAGATGTCTGTATGCGGAAAGGTTTCCGAATCGCCGTCTGCCAGATAAGAAGACCTTTCGGAGAATAGACGAGCGTCTTGGTGATACAGGATCATTCAAAAGGCGAGTTCCAGATGGTGGTAGACCAATGAGCGCCAGAACTGTTGAGTTGGAGGAGCGGGTCCTAACTCGCGTGGAGGAAGTCCTGGTGTCATCACCCGAAGGATAGCAGCAGCAAAGGGTGTAAGATACACAAACTGTGTGGAGAATTTTACGGAACAACAGCTTTACCCATATCACATTCAGAGAGTACAAGGCCTTATCGAAGCTGATTTCACACACGAGAGGCTTCTTGTACTTGGTTCCTTCAACAGTGTGCTCGCGATCCTCTTTTTCTGTCCTCCGTGTTGTTTTCTGATGAGAAATGACGTAATCAATTTTCACAACACTCATCACTGGGCCGAAGAGAATCTGCATGCCATCATCCAGTCAAGGCACCAACAACAATTTAGTATCAATGTATGGGCAGGACTTATTGCCGACAAATTAATCAGTCCTTTTGTTTTGCCTGGAAGATTAACAGGAGAATCCTAGTCCAATTTTTTAAGGAATGATTTAAGCGATTTACTAGATCAAGTTCTTCTTGGTGTCCGACGTCGTATGTGGTTTATGAATGACGGTGCTCCGCTTCATTTTAGTAGAGTAGCCAGAAACTATTTGGATGATCATTTCCCTGATAAATGGACAGGCCGTAGAGGACCCATTGCGTGGCATGCTCGCTCCCCGGACCTGAATCCACTCGATTTTTACCTGTGGTGTCATCTGAAATCCATCGTTTACGTGACACCCATTGACAATGTTGAAATGCTTCGCCAACGTGCAGAACAAGGATGCCAGAAAATCCGAGCAATACCTGGAATGTTTGAACGCGTCAGGTAGTCTATGACGAGGCGTGTTCAGGTGTGTATTCAAGCGCAAGGCGGTCATTTTGAGCACTTCCTTTAAAGGTAAGGCGGATACTTGCTGGAACACATAACGGGCTATAACTAGGAAACAAAGCGATTTCGGGCATATGTTTATATAAACTTTTTTCATTGTTTTCAGGTCCTGAATCCATCCTGAAAATGCGTCCCACATGTTATGAAACACCCTGTGTGTATATATATATATATATATATATATATATTGTATTTAGTTTCATGTCATTTTATTATTTTTACACCCGATTTATTTCTTAATATGTTTACCAATGTATGTTTTTTATTTTTATTTTTCAGGTAAGAACAATTCTGTTGGCTGTTATCGTCTTACAAAGTAAGTTTCTTCTCCATTTACTGTGGAGAACGAGTGATTTTAATTTAAAATTATATTGTAATATAGTTCCTAATTCCTTTATGTATATATATTATATATATAATATATATATACACAGAGAGAGTTCATCTCGACGTTGTCAGTAAATTAAAATTTAAAATAGTTAGCCAAAACTATTTGAGGTTTTATTTTCTGTGATAACAAAATATCATTCATAGAAAACGTTCTTCGTAGAGTTAAAGGGGGACTATTTCTTAATATATTATCGTAATACTTTCTTAAATATTTGTTCAATTTTTTCTTTTCACTATTATTATTATTATTATTATTATTATTATAGTAGTAGTAGTAGTAGTAGTATTTACCCGCTCCCCGGCCCCAAGTTTACAATAATGATAAACAATAACAATAAATGATAAACGATATATGAAAGATAATTTATTTTTAAAGGGTACGTAGTTCCTTGTTTATTACGTACACGTACGTTCTTTTTTGTAGAATGACGAAATTATCCATTTTTAAAAAGGAAGAGTTTAAGATATGCATAATCTCTTCCCTTTAATATTCATAATACGGAAAATTAATGCCAGACTCATGAATAAGATTTCGGTTTTGTATTTATACTCTCTCTCTCTCTCTCTCTCTCTCTCTCTCTCTCTCTCTCTCTCTCTTTGAATATTATTATATATATATATATCAGAAATATAAATAATTCTTCAGGAATTAAAGAATGCTTGGCTAAAGTTCTTTTGAACTAATATAAATTGTCAGTTTGTTCCAAAAATGTGAAAGAAAAATGTTTAAAAAAAATGCTTAAAAAAGGTCTTGAAAAAGAATTAAGATGTAAGCAAGAACTTTCATGTATTTTTTTTAATGACACTTAAGTAAAAAACTTATAAAAAGTGGAGGTTTTTAACCTTTATTTTTCTTACATAGCTGTGAAGAGTTTTCCGAGTCAAAAAGTTTTTCTTTCAAAGAGTTAGCATATATATATATATATATATATGTGTGTGTGTGTGTGTGTGCCTTTTGATACCTTTCGATGGTCTCAAACGACGGTTCAGGATCAATCTGCGGTCGACCCCTCTGCAGCATCCAGAGGCGGATTAAGACACCTCGGGGCCGGGGGGCAATGAAAAATATGGGGGCCCTTTTCTATAACTTTTTATTAACAATACACGTACATGTACAGTACATAGTACATTTACACGTTTTATATGTACGGTGCTGAGGCTAATTGAGAAACAAACTTAAAAGAACCTTAACACAGTGTATTTTGCCGTTTGCCAAAATCAAACAGTATTAAACAAACTTTATTTTATTTTTAGGGTCTATAAAACGTAAAATAAAACAGGGAATTTGTCAGTTTGTGTACTCTGTCATATTAATCAAAGAAGTTTGCGAAATATCGAATTATTATATCATCGAAACTCAGTTGATTGGGGGGCCCCTCAAGCATGGGAGCCTGACACTTCAGCCTCAATAGCCTCAGTGATAATCCGCCACTGGCAGCATCCTGTCTCATTTACATGATTTGGTGGCGGAGAGAATTGGTTTCCGTTCTCCTCCTGCCCTTCGACTAAGAACCTGTCCAGCTAGTTCTTTAAATTATTCAGGGTGATGTGCTGGAGGTTCTTCAGTTCTTTTGGCAGTACAGTATATTGAAAAATTTCAGCCCTTGTATTGTGCGAGTATTTTCCATTCTCGTTTTCATAGCCCCCTGTCCCACCGCATGTGGGGTAGTACAGATTCTGCCTTTTCTTTCATTCCAATGTTTCTATTCCATTTTATTCCATTCCATTTCACGTAGTTTTCAACGTACGAGTATATTATTGTGTATCGCTCGCGTCTTCTTTCCAGGGAGTAGTTTCAACGATTGTAGTCGAGATAAGTAGTCCTCAACTAGAACAATACTCAATTACTGGCAGAGCTGAACTCTTCCAAAATTTGAGCATGTTGTTTGCTTTCTGCTATGGAAGCTCCTCCAGATAATTTCCATTACTTACTTAATATATATAACCAACACCTTCAACAAGCAAATCTATCACAGAATCTCTCTCTCAGTTTCTTGAGTCAAGCAGCAATGACGAGACCTACGCGATGTCAAAAGATGTAGTAAAAATGATCGAGAGCTATCACCAAGAAAAACGCCTGGCTGCATGTGACAATCCTATTAGTTGGTGGAAAAATACGCAGAATATCTATCCATACTTGAGTAAACTTGCAAAGAAACATTTAGCCTGTCCTCCAACAAGCGTACCAAGCGAGAGATTATTTAGCAGTGCTGGATTAATTAATATATGATGAAAAGAGAAACAGACTGGCAGCAGAAAAGGCAGAAAAATTAATGTTCCTTAAGCATAACCTTCCTATAATTAAGTTTGAACATTAAACGATGAACATCTTAGTTTACTTTATTTTAATTACTCATTTATAAATATGCCTAATAAAACTTTAAACTTAATATAAATAGTTATCAAGCTAATTAAAGATCTCTTTCTATAAGGGTGGAGGTTGGGGAAAGAAGTCGGTGGGGTGCATTTGAGTTGGGTTCACGTCCTGCATCCTGGTAACACAATTATGGTTTCTAATTGTGGCTGAAACTCAACAAAATATAACGAATTTATTTGCAGACGAATTCACTAATTGATTTCTATATTAGTTAGATGCTTGATATTATTTTATATGTTCAGAGAAAAGTACAGCAATTATTGTACAATTAATCAATTATACTACATTATAGCTACAGCTCTCTCTATATAATAACTTATTATATACGCTAAGCACAACAAATCTCGAATATATCCTAAAAAATAACGAAAATGTAGACATCCGCATCCGCATCCGCGGATGTTGAAATCAAACATCCGCATCCGCATCCGCAGATGTGAAAAAAATGACATCCGCTACATCACTAGTTATTATAAAGTACATTTATTAAATAGTGCCCATGTAATAAATATTACTTGTCCATGCTCACTTGCGTTAATATAATTCAAATCGGATTTCTCTCTTCACTTGCATTACTTTATACACACCCGATATATATATATATATATATATTATGCAAGAAGGAGGGGACAAGGGCGAATGCTCGCAACTCCATCCCACTCCCACTCATAGAGGAAGAAGAGAGCCAAAAATCAAGGTCCAAGGTTTTCGAGATTCCTGAACACTCTGCATTTCAAAGATTGGAGGTCATAGACAGGGGGAAAGATGGATTGAGGAAGATTGTTCCAGAGTTGACCGGTTGATAAATGAAAGATTGAAAATACCGATTAACCTTTGCGTTAGAGAGTTGGACAGAAAAGGAATGAGAATGTGTCAAACGTCTGGTCATGCGTGCTCTCCTCGAAGGAGGCGGCATGCAGTTAGAGAGTGTCCGTTATAATAGTCCGTTATAATCCCTCTCAAGAGAGAGGGATTGAAGACAGTCAGTAAGAGGTGGGGAATTGACGCGGCTAGAAGTCTTTCATTCCACCCAGTAAAGTAGAGCTCTATGGGTTGAGCCACCCCACACGCGAGAAGGTACTCCATACAGGGGCGGACAGACCCCCTGGGTAGAAGAGACAGCAACTGAATCGGGGTGAAAAACTGCGGAACTGCAGCACACCTGACCTCTTAGAAGCTATTTTAGAAAGTATATATGTTCTTTCCAGGAAAGATCACGAGAAAAGGAAACGTCAAAAATGTTAAGAGAAGAGGAAGAATTGAATTATGTATTGTTGAAAGTAAGGAGATAGTCGTATCAAAAGTGACGAGTAGACAGATTAAGGAACTGAGTTTTTGAGGCATTGAAAGCCACAAGGTTTTCTCTGCCCCAAACAGAGATAGTAGAAAGATCAGAAGTCAGATACATCATAGTCGTCCCACGCGAAGCATTGAGTGACTGTGAGAGGGAAGCTTTGTGAAGCGGGTAGAGAAGTGATGCCTGGAATCATCGGCATAGGAGTGGATAGGACAGGAAGTGTGATTTAATAGATCATTGATAAATAAAAGGAATGATATATATATATATAATATATATAATATATATATATATATATATTATATATATATATATATACAGGGTGGGCGGAAAGTAGCTCCCTATTTTGGATTGGTAAAAAAATACGTATATATCCATTTATTTCAGAAGAAATAATATGAAAAGGTAGGCATACATGGTAGGTTTCCTCTAAAATTCAATGTGGGCTCCAACTCTTTCCACCAGCTTCTGGAGCCGCCCAGGAATGGCGTCCACTGACTTTAGCAGGAACTCCGGCGGGATGGGGACATGCTTCCCGAATTCGGTCCTCCAGTTCTTCCAATGTCCTCGGTTTGGTGCGGTAGACTTCTTCCTTTACCCACCCCCAAAGAAAGAAGTCGCACGGTGTCAAGTCGGGGCTCCTGGCTGGCCATTGATGTGGACCACGACGACCCATCCAACGCCCAGGGAAGTGGGCATCCAGCCACTCACGGACAACAAGAGCGAAGTGCGGAGGGGCGCCATCTTGCATAAATATCAGATCTTTGGGGTGGGTAAAGGAAGAAGTCTACCGCACCAAACCGAGGACATTGGAAGAACTGGAGGATCGAATTCGGGAAGTCATGTCCTCCATCCCGCCGGAGTTCCTGCTAAAGTCAGTGGACGCCATTCCTGGGCGGCTCCAGAAGCTGGTGGAAAGAGTTGGAGCCCACATTGAATTTTAGAGAAAACCTACCATGTATGCCTACCTTTTCATATTATTTCTTCTGAAATAAATTGATAATATACGTATTTTTTTACCAATCCAAAATAGGGAGCTACTTTCCGCCCACCCTGTATATATATATATATATATATATAATAATATATATATATATATATATATATATATATATATATAATAGCTTCAGGAGAAGAATAGTGCCCACCTACAACCGCAGCTGTAGATCGACCAGAAAGCAAATTAGAGATGAAGGCACAGAAAAAAGGATAGAAACCAAAGGAGGATAGTTTGGAAATTAAAGATTTGTGCCAGGTTCTATCAAAAGCTTTTGATATGTCTAGCGCAATAGCAAATGTTTCACCGAAATCCCGAAAGGAGGATCTACAGATCTACAGAAGCTAAGGCTAACAAAGACCCTAAGATCCACTCTGAGGTTAGCCCGAGAGAAAGGAAAGAGGAGGGGGTTAAAAGAGGAGAATAAGGGGTTAAGCAAGTAGCAAAACCTATCATTCGTGGGTTAACATTCATTCAGAAAAAGAGAAAGAAAGACTCCCCATCATCATCCGCCGGCCACTGCCGACAAGTCGGAAAAATAGTCGCAGAGAATAGGAGAGGGGTGAAAGATGAAAAGAAGTAAAATAAGAACGCTTACAAACCATGCAAACACAGTCTTAACTCACTGTCATACCATGCAAACTACAGACATGCAAGTAAAGAGAGGATAAGAAAAGAAAAAAAAAAGTAGGTAGAGTATAACAAAAAGTGGGTTAGTTTACGCTACGAGCTACATCTACATTCGTGTTAGTCTAATTTTTTTAATAATTTTATTGCTGCATCACACGCTGGCATGTCACAAGCTGGCATTAGTCGTCAACAGACTCATCCCCGATCACCACCCCCAGAGCTCCTGTTGCTAATTGTTTTATTATTTTAAACAACGTTAATATTTTTAAAATGCCTATCTAAACGGTTCTTAAACATATTAACGCTGGTTGAGTTCACGACGGGCGCGGGAAGATTATTTCATTTATCAATTACTTTAAACGTAAAGAAGTTTTCAGCGATATTAGTAATGAAACGTCTGCCACGCAACTTAAATCCGTTATTACGAGTATTGCTATTATCGAAAGTGAACAGTTTGTCAAAATTTTCGTTATGGATTTTATTAATAATTTTGAAAACTTCAATAAGCTCCCCCCTTTATCTCCTAGTTTCGAGTGAATGCAAGTTTAACTCTTTAATCCTATCTTCGTAAGGCTTGTTGCGCAATGGCGGAATTAGTTTCGTGGCACGACGCTGAACCCTTTCTAACCTATCAATATCCTCACGCAAATACGGGCACCAAAACTGAACGGCATATTCTAAATGAGGCCTGACTAGGGATTTGTAAATGGGCAGTATAATATCCTTCGATTTAAATTCGAAATTACGCGCTATGAAGCCTAACATCCTATTGGCTTTTGCGCAAGACTCTAGGCACTGGTTCCTAACTTTTAAATCCTTAGATACGGGTACGCCTAAATCTACTTCCTCGTCAACGCTCGCTAACTCTCTATCATCCATCGTGTATGTGTAATTATTGTTACGAGAACCTATATGCAAAACTTTACATTTGTCTACGTTAAATTGCATTTGCCACTTATCCGTCCACTCCATAATCCTATTTACATCGTCTTGGGGCCTATTTCTATCGTCCTCGTTAACAACCTTACCGCCTATTTTAGTATCGTCCGCGAATTTTGACACGTTACTAGTCAGTCCTACATCTATGTCGTTAATGTAACTTACGAATAGCAATGGGCCTAACACTGAACCCTGTGGGACACCGCTACCTGCATCCAACCACCCCGATTCAGTACCATTAACAACGACCCTCTGTCTCCTAGCACGAAGCCATTCCTCTAACCAGTTAGCTACCTGACCGCGTATACCGTGCGCTTTAACCTTCGCAATTAATCTTCTATGCGGAACTGTATCGAACGCCTTTTTAAAATCTAAATAAATAACGTCAGCCGCTCTATGCCTATCGCATTCGCGTACTATTTCGTTGTAAAATTCTAACAAATTAGTTAAACAAGATCTATGGCGTCGAAACCCATGCTGACTACTATTAATCAAATCCCGACTTTCTAAGTGATCGATGATACGATCCCTAACTACGGATTCCAATAGTTTATCGACAATTGACGTTAAGCTAATGGGCCTATAATTGCTAGCTACTGTGCGGTCGCCTTTTTTAAAAATGGGCGTGACTTTAGCTAATTTGAATTCTTCAGGCATAATCCCCGTTTCGAGTGACTGATTAAAAATCTTCGTTAAGGGGCCTACAATAACGTCTTTCAAATCTTTCAAATGTCTGGGATAAAAAGCGTCAGGGCCTGGAGCCTTGCTAACTATTAGCCTATCGATATAATGCGCAATCTCACCCTCGTAAACAGTTATTTCATCCAAAACAGGCTCGCTACTAAATGGAACGATATCGTCCACGTCGGGGACATTATTTACGTCTTCTATGGTAAAAACTGTCGCAAAAAAGTCATTGAAAATACTCGCCATCGCCTGAGCGTCAGAAGCCAAAGCGTCGTTAACATCCACTAGAGGACTGATGTTATCTTTTATCGGCTTACGATTATTGACGTATTCAAAAAACTTTTTTGGATTATGTTTACTATCCGCAGCTATAAGTATCTCTAAATTACGCTTAGCATTCCTAACTGATCTTTTAACCTGACGTCTAAGCTCGCTATATCTATTAAAGTTAGCTGCCGTGCCATTGCGCTTATTAAGTATATACGCTCTGTTACGCTCGTTTATGAACTCGCCTATTTCCCTAGTCCACCACTTGGGCCTACGAGGAATAAACTCCCTTTCACTATTCATAAAACTTTCTTTAAACGCCTCCCAATGCAAATTTGTGTCATTACCCATAAATAAGTTATCCCAGTCCACTACTCTCATCCTATCCGCAAAACTATCAAAATTGACCCTACGAAAATCAGGGACTTCTATTACGTTACTATCCTTAGTGTTTTCTATCAATAACTTAAACCTAAGAATTTGATGATCACTACATCCTAAACTCTCTCCTACTTCTAAACCTTCGACTATTTTTCGCCGTTCGTCATCACCAAATCTAAAATATTGTCACCGCGCGTTGGTTTGGTAACCATCTGTCGTAAAAAATTATCTTCCATGAACTCAATCAATCTCAATATCAGAGATATGCAAGAAGATCGCCAGTTGAACGTTCCTTGCAGAACCCATACTGATGATCTGAAAGAAGATTGTGAGAAGAGAGGTGTTTAAGAATCTCCCTATTAAGGATAGATTTAAAAACTTGGAAAGGGAAGAAATCAAAGCAATTCAACGATAGTTGAAGGATTGAGAGCGGTCACCCTTCTTTGGAACAGTTTGCCTTGGCAGGATGTCAGCACAGAAGCACAGTGCTTGAGAACAATAGGAGAGAGACCATCAGGATCGTACGCCTTCCTAGAGTTGAGCCCAGATAGGGCAGAAAAGCATCTTTGAAAGAAATTCTAATTTTAGACATAATTAAGTCAGAGGGAGGAAGAGATGGAGGAATAGCATTGGAATCGACCAGGGTTGAGTTGGAGGTGAAAATTTGAACCAAGAGTTTAGCGTTTTCAGAAGAGACCGCAACTGAGCATCGGAACGGAAAAGAGGAGGGAAAGAAGAAGTAAAGTTGTTGGAGAGGTTCTTAGCTAGGTGCCAGAAAGAGCGAGAAGAATTAGAATTGGATAGGTTTTCACATTTTTGTCTAATGAAGGAATGTTTGGTGAGTCGAAGAATAGATTCTGCACGGTTCCGGGCAGAACTATAAGTTAAGTGAGAGTCAGTTGGATGGCGACGGTACCGTCTGAAAGCCTCCTCTCTGTTGCGGATAGTATTAGAACAAGCAAAATTAAACCAAGGTTTTTTCGCATTAGTATTGAAAATAGAATATTGAATGTACTCCTCCACGTCCCAGAAAATCTCCTCTGTGATGCTCTCAGCGCACTCGGAGGGGCCAGGACCACGGAAGCAATAATCATTCCATGAGAAATCAGAGTAGTACTGCCTAAGGGTTTCCCAGTCAGCGGCGCCAAAGTGCCAAAGGCGTCTCCGCTTGGGAGGATCTAAAGGTCGAACTGGAGCGACAGGACAGGAAACAAATATAAGATCGTGGTCGGAGCAGCCCAACGGAGAAAAAAGTTTGACAGAGTAAGAAGAAGAATAAGTAGTGAGAAATAAATCCAGAATGTTGGGCCTATTTCCAAGGCGACTGGGGATACGAGTAGGGAGCGGGGGCGCCAGAAGTGGTGGCGCCAGAAGTGGTGGCATTTATGATCCCCTCCCCAGGGGACTCCGAGGCTCTTGAGGTCGATACCATTTTGTTGGTTTTTAATTTAATAGTGAGAGAAGTGGGTATTTGAAAGCATGCTGGACTACTCACAGGGTAGATGAGATATGGAAAAAGATCAGTTAAGGAGGACAGTGACAGGAGAAACGGGAGTTCCAGCACTCCCTGTCTCCTGCCTAACGTCCTTCCCCCCCCACCGGAGTGCTTCCCTGGGCGATTGGTGACTACAATCTCCTCCTATACAATATATATATATATATAATATATATATATATATATATATATATATATATATATATATATATATATATATTTATGATGAATAAAACCACGAAGGGAAAAGAAACACAAAGTGGTGCTCAAGCGCTTTCGTCTAATGACATCCTCAGGATGTCATTAGACGAAAGCGCTTGAGTACCACTTTGTGTTTCTTTTCCCTTCGTGGTTTTATTCATCATAAATATTTTTCACGTGTCACTTTCGTGAAATAATTTTCATATATATATATATATATAATATATATATATATATATATACTGTTTGCATGTTTTTTACCGGATGTATAAATTGCGTTCCTTTACTAATAAATGTAATGCTTTGTTTTGGGGTTCGTTTCAGTTCTGTTCGTCGACTGTGGGTCCTTAAAGGACTGCATGGGAGGAGCTGTTGATTGCTCGCTCGCTTGCTTGCGAAATGGAGGTTAAGGTTATTGGAAATCCAAAAGAGGACTCCGACGCTGAAGTGGAGTCAACTTTTTATTTATGTTTTCCGATGATATTTACGATTTCATTTGCTATTTAAATAGCTGAGACGATAACCATTTTTGCCAAGTGTTCGGTAAGGTAAAAGGATTGGTTGGTTGGATGGTATTAGTTAGTTTGGCGTCTGATAGTTTGTGGGAGTTGTTTTTTTAATGAATTTTCTTTGTGACTTTTTTGTGTGGTGTTTCTTTTTAAAGAAAAGGAAAACTTTTCTTTTTCTTTTTTAATTTTATTTTCTTTTTTTCTGCGGGGATTTCTTGCAATTTTTTTTATTTTAACTTCCTCTTACTTTTCACATTCTCCTCTCTCTCTCTCTCTCTCTCCTCTCTCTCTCTCTTCCTTGATTAGGCTTCTGTTCATGACTGGGGTGTTGTCTCCTGGAGCGTCGTGGGTGGAAGGCGAAGCGATTCGAGACGCTGTTCTATGATGAGCGTGGGACCGTTAGACTGTCATAAGGGCAAGCACTCCTGCCGATTCATCTCGCTCGTTAACAGCCTTCTTCAGCGAGCCTTTTAATCATTAATACACTCTACATCCATCTCAAGATTCCTATCACTCGTTTATGGTTTTCATCGCAATTACACACACACACACACACACACACACACATATATATATATATAATATATATATGTCATAATATCTTGAAAATATTGGCCATATATTAACCTCGAAAGACACCAACAAACCTTATATTGGTAGGGTTGGATTTCTGTTAACTTTTATTAAAGAGATTATGTTTGCCTTCTGTCAAGTGTGCCAACCTTTTGCGCCATCCAAACAACCCTCTGTGAAAATGAACATCACTAATTATTTCGTCCAAGTACACCCTTGAAAATTTTTTGGTCATGACATAAACCAAACCCTTGGCCACCGCGATGCAAAAGTTTCCTTTCTTGATCATATTATTAATTAAAAAAGGTTTATTATTTGCTTTTTTATAAAGAAACACTGCCAGAGATAGAGAGAGAGAGAGAGATGAATAATCCATTTGAGGAATAATGAAACCGGATCTTAGATTTTAAGGTTACGTAACTCTCATCTTTTAATTATGATAATAATTAAAGATGATCATTTTATTTTTGTTTACATTTCCATAAAATTTGGTGGAATTCTCTTTTCTCTACATATCCTGTTAATTCTTTTACTTTTGAAAATAATACTACGTTGGGCAGTCTATAAAGATGTAGTCGGCTGTAGGGCCTACGCATTCATTGAGTGGCATTCAGAATTGAGCGCCGATAGAAAGTCACGTATTTATTACGAGTTCATATATATTTGGATATAAATGTTTCACAGATTCGTATTTATTAATATTTAGAATTTTGTGGTATACTAAACTACTAATATAACGCTTCTAACATTAAAAATAATTATTTTTTTCTTCTTTCAGTAAAGTTTTCTATTTTATATTTCAGTAAAGTTTTGCATTTTCCATTTCTGTTAAAAAACAGCCAAAAATTATATTCAAGGAAAAGTTAATTTTAGATAATAATTTTAAATTATGAATCTTCGAAAACAATCCTTTTAATGGACACAAAAATAGTAAACATCCAAAAGATGAAAAACCTTGATTTTAACATCTAATTATTTTTAAAAAAATATATACATACATAACTTTTTTAAACTTGTTCTGAAGTCAAGTCTTTGGGAGGGACTCATTGTACAGTCATTTTGAAGAATAAAAAAGTTGTATTTTTGTTATTAAAGTAATTTGATTGTAATATATATAATATATATACACACACAAAAAAAATCTTTTGTAGGATGGATTAGAGTGGAATTTACTACTTTTGTTAAGTCCCTAATTATTTTGCTATTATGCTCAATTATCGTAGATTATATTTTACTTAACATTTTTTAACCATATTTATATTTCTTCAAATTCATAGTTTTATTTCTACAAAGGAAATATCTTAACGTCGTTTACATAATCTTACTACGTTTAATTCTCACTTACAAAGAATTCCTTTAAGCTTTTCAATGCCAAAATCAGTTTCAAAATATTGCAACTTATGAAATAAATTTATGGAAGTGTTTGGCATGTACGGGTTGAGGTTCCAGTTAGCCTTTTTTATTCATTCCAGAAGCCATGTGTCTGCCTTTGCCATTGAGTTAGTTGAAAGCGGTTGTTCTTTGTAGTTAAGGAAACAGTTGCAGGAGTAAAGATGGACGTTGAACCTTGGTAACCACTATATCGCTAGTGATTTATAAAAATAAATGGTGCTTAATCAATGTAGTTAAATACTGTTCTTTCATTTCAAGCGTAAAGTGGCTAGAAGATCAAGATAATTAAGGCAACTTGGATTAATTTTGATTGTTCTCGTAACTTAATCAAAATGATTTTAAAAATAAAGTTTTACTGGCGCTTTTCCCCCAACAGACCTACTCGAAAGAAAATAATGCATTTGCATTGGCCAGCAATGACTGAGCATTTACGTTACGTTTAACAGTTGACCTCTGCATGAAAAAAAAGAAAAAGATTAAAAAAAAAAAACCCTTCGTGTTCTACTAAGTGAATTAAGTTGACATTATTCTTTTGTGCGTAACGCTTTGCTCTTTAAAAAGAATGTTTGAACATAGTAAACAGTTTTATTTAGTGATTAAAACATTCCTCAATTTATTTTACCGGAAAATTTTAAGAGGTGGCTGTTTGTTTTAAACCGATTTAACAAAAGCTCATAGTTACACTCTGGAATGTATAAGGAATATTTATGTTATTTACCAGTAAGGAAAACAAAACAAATGTTCAAGGTTTAAAATTTAAAAAAAAAAGTACTATTGGATTTCAAGGTTATACGTAATCCATCTGAGAAGAGTATCGAGAAACAGTTTCTGTAATGAAAGAATGGCGGATACCTCGGTTGGTTTTTAAACGTTAACAAACTAATAATAAAAAAGTACTAAAACATGTCGTCTCGACGGCGTTATCAGACGTTGCCCAACATTAAGGCTCTGAGGCGAAAGAAGCCTAAACAGGACCAGCACGAAAACAGTTCCAAGTACTTTGAAGGCCTTTTCACGAGCCTCGGAGGCCCAAACCTTTTGAGCAGGTACAACAGCAGGAGTCGAGAAAGACTCTACATTGATAATGACTTCTCAAGTCACCTCCTGGAGGGAGGTTTACGAGGTCAAAGGAGCCTCAGGGGTCACGACGGAGGTCAAGGAGAGCTCCTGAACTTCAGTTTGCCTGAAGGTATTTCAGGAAGCGACGAATCATCCTGTCTCCCTTCGGATGGAACTTTCAGGATGTTTTCATGGAGGGGGCATCCCGCGAAGAGCGAGGAAGGAGGAGAAGAGTGGACGGAAGAAGGGAGAGAAGAGGAAGGACCATCGGCGAAGAGGAAATCTCTTCGGAGGGAAGAGTGGAAGGAAGAGGGGCGAGAAGGAAGAAAGAAGCGAAAGCGAATCCAATCGTGCAGGAGAGAAGAGAGTTGAAGAGGAGCGGGAAAGCGAAGAGGGAAAGGGGTGTGGGGGAAATGAAAAGCACTGGACAGGTGAAGGAAATGTGACCGGAAGCAGAGAAAGGGAACAACTTCACGTGTCACTCCCAACATTTGAATGGTCAACCAAGGTACGAAATTTTACTTTCTTTTACTCGTTGCGAAATGAAAGTCATTTTACTAAATGAGTTTGACTTCAAAACTCGCCTCTTACCTTTTCACGTAAAATGATCGTCTGTCAGATTAAATGTTTCCTCTTTTAATTCTCTTCATTCCGTCTAAAACGTCATATTTCGTGCTTGCATTAATCTCATTTAAAAAAAACAAAAACAAATGATAAAAACCTTCAGAACGAAAGTAGAAACAGGGTTCGCTAAGCCTGTGTACATTCACTTTTCATGATAGCCATTATCTATGCCATAATGATAACTAAAAATTGATCTCTTTGGATAATTATTATCATTGGAAGAAAAAGATATTTAGTTTGTTATATAATTAATGATAAGTAATAGAAGTACGTATTAGGAACCAGTTCTCGTTTAATTTTATACTAATTAATGAAGAGCAATTACTCGGTGAACAAAGAAGGGAGAATATCTAAATACAAAGGGAGAGTCTGAATGGCTCAGGTGTTCCCAAAACAACTGTTTATTTATAGGTGTGAGTCAGTGTTTTTCTTTACCAAGAATGGAATTCTGATGCTCTCGTTTGAGGGGAGTTTCTGGATGGTTTTTAAACTCTTAAGAACATTCTACTCTGAATTTAGAGGTAACTTTATACAATCTTTTGTCTTTAAACTTTAAAATATTTTTGTATCTTCATCTTTTTTAAGTTTAATTTTTTTGTTTTTTTTTACCATTCAACAAACTACTTTTAAAGGTTATCGATAGTGTGACATAATAGTTAAATTATTTCCGGTACTTCCTACTTGGGATTAGTTTTTATTTATAGTAGAATGTAGTAATTAGTGTGGGGAAACCCTAATATATATATATATATATATATATATATATATATATATATATATATATATTATATATATATATATATATATATAAAAACCCTAATATATATATATATATATAATATATATATATAATATATATATATATATATATATAAACCCTAATATATATATATATATATATATATATATATATATATATATATATATATATATATATAAAACCCTATATATATATATATATACACTCTTTGGATTCTAATAACAGGTCTAAAATCAGTTAAAGACTAAACTAAATAGAGGACCCTGCACACTCTTTTGAATACCCCAACCGCAAGATTAAACCGAATTTATATGGTTAAATACCCAATCTCATTTAATATAATTGCATGTGGAGAACCATCTGACCATATATAAATAAAAGTATTCGACTCCTTCAGGACTACCCATTACCTTTGATAGGACAGTAAACTGAGAAATTGTTACAATTATATAGATATATATATATATATATATATATATAATATATATATATATATATATATAATATATTAGTGCTGTTGATTTAAAAAAACATAAGTATACCGTTTCACTTATTTACAAATCGTTAATTTTTCATACATTTTACGCGGCGTTATCGCAATTATGTTATAGGAAAGTATGAAAACGCTTTGATGAAAGACGCTTCGGAAACTAGATCAGGATAAAAAAAAAAAATTAGAATCAATGACACAATTTAAATAGTTTTACTCCTCCAAAACCTGTTCTAAAATATCAAAGTACAATTTCATAACAACTCCCCAAAAAAATTTAAATTGAAAAAAAGCAGAAATATACAGTATATATATAATATAATATACTATAATATATATATATCTATATATTATAGATATATATATTATATATATATATATATATATATATTTATATATATATATATCTTTTTTAAAGTATAGTTTGAAGTAGTTGAAAGTATAGTTTAGTTAGGCTTTTGTTAACTTTTAATCCAAATAGTAATCATTGAAGTTTCACGAAACGTAACGACAGAGAATCCAAATAGCTTTCGAGTTCATTCTGGATAATCGTCACTGAAGGGAAAAGAACAATGGCCTCCTACACACTCTGTGACGTCATAAAGAGCAAAATGTAGAGACTAATTTAACTCATTAAGTCCCATATTTTAAGCAACTATTCATTGTTTCATCTTTATGGTCTATGCAGTTGTACACGTCATTGTTTTTAAAGGCACTTTGCATTTTTATAGTCAGCACTTAACTGACTTCTCTCTATATCTATCTATCTATCTATCTATCATCTAATATATATATATATATTGGGACGTAAATGAATGGAATTTTGCGTGCGGTGCCAGAGTGCCATCTATTGTTATGACAATGCTGCATCTAAAAATGGTCTCGTGAAGCGCGATAAATTGAAGGGTTTATCATGCAAACACAGCTGGTTTGGGGAAGTGGGGGAAGGCCTTTTCGAAAGAGCGAATATCGGGGGTGGGATACAACGGAGTGAAGGGGTCCGAGAGGGGCCAGTAATAGGGCGCGATGGAGTGAATCATTTCCGGACTTCCGAACACGTTCTCGCGCTTAAATATGCTTTCCGTCACGCTTCGAAAAACGGTTCGGTCGGACACGAAATTACGCCCCAAACAGTGAACCCATCTTCATTATCCACTCTTAAGGTTACGACTCCTTAATCAATATAGAATCATCGTATACCAAACACACACGCACTATATATATATATATATATATATATGAAAATTAATTTAATTAATTAATATATATATATATATATAAATTAATTAATTAATTAAATTAATTTTTAAGGTATCTCTTAATAATTATAATTTCAAAGCGTGACACCTTTAATTTTCATAGAAGTCAAAATATCGATCGTTTTGGACTTTAGAGAATGTATAAATAATATGTCCTTTTTGAATCGTATTATCTACTTTTAAGTTTCCTTAAGTTTCCTATAAGCGATAATGGCTGCGTTCTTATCTTTGACTACGGCGCATTACAAAACGTATTTATTAAATGTATTATTGGTATTTATTATTCGTTATTCTATTTTATATTTATTAGCTTATTATTTTAACTTTTCTTTTTTGCACTTAGTTATGTCCTTCGTTAATTTAACTTTGCACTGCACTTTTGTTGTCAGTTCTGTATTCACCAATATATATATATATATATGTGTATGTGTGTGTGTAAAATTTCTGAAATTTCCTGCATGCAATTTCGTAAATAGGATTCTAATCAATTGAATCACGATTTTGAACGTTATTTTCTTCCTTTTGCTATTCAGTTTTCTAATTGCATAAACGATGGAAAGCTTCACTTCTTTGAAGGATTTTTCAGATATTATTATTATTTTTGTACTAATTACACCAATGGCGATGACGTCGTTTAATTATAATTTTAGCATCCGTATTTTTCTCTTAATAATACAAAAAAAAAAAATGAATGAATAAGGAAATACGAAGCGTTCCGTTTTTCTGCTTTGTTTTTCATTTTTATCTATCTGACCTCGAATCTACGTCGCTTCTGACCTCAAGTTTTCCTTCAGTAAGAAACCTTTAACACGCGGACTAACCTCCCCCCCCCTCTCACCCCGGCCCCCAAACTGTGAATTCAGATCTCGCGTGATTGGTCGAAAGGTACACGATTTTCTTCGACAGATTTCGAAACTCACTGTTAGATGTTAGTTTTTGTAATGTGTTACGTCGTTAATAGATTGCATTGTGTACACACCATCCGTATCTCTCCAGATTGCTCGGATGGTTTAAATTTATGGAAGGTCCGCGATACTTTTTTTAATGGGATGTGAATAACTTGCATAGAACATGCAATAACACGTAACATAAACGTGTAAATTTGTAAAGAATTACTATAATTTATGTATAAAGAAAACTATTTTTGGTTAACTTCCTTCATTGAACTGTGTGTGTGTGTGTAGGTAGGTAGGTAGGTAGGTAGGTAGGTAGGTGAAGTATAAGGCGTTTAAAAGCTAAATATTCAAGACAAACAATCACCATTCTTTGATATTTAACAGACACTTCATATCGATAATATTTCCCTAATGTAGATTCGTCTTTAAAAAATATTAACCCCATTACTGACAGATCAAATAAATAAATTATTTACATTCTATCATTGTGTTACTGAAGGAGGAAAGTCAGAATTCAAATTACCAGTAAATATACCACTATATGAATGTCTTTTACATTTGTCATTTTTTTTTTAGCTAACCCTTAAATATGGAGATGTTTCCAACCTAAATTTCTGCTCCCATGTATTGTTTGATCTATAATTTCTTATGAGCTACGTCGTGGCCGATGTCGTAACACCCCTTCTCGGAAATCAGCATCAGCGAAGTTAAGCGACATTGGGTCTGGGGTAGTAGTTGGATGGGAGACCGTCCTCCGCGCCCAGATTATGTAGCGACCCGTGGTTCGGATCCCACGTAAAGCTGTAGGTCCCCTCCGTCATATGACCTTAGATGTTGCGAAGGAGGTTAAACAACCCCAATTAAAAAAAAATAAAAATTTCTTGTTAATTCATTGTAGTGTGCTCGACTTAGTTAGAAATGTGTCGTCTTTCGCAAAGTTTGTGGTGGTCTCGGCTCGTAGGCTCGTATTAACTTATTCAAAATTATCTCTCATATTAAAATCTCTCATATTATAAATTTCGTGTTTGAGCTGGCAGCTGTGACTCTTATTTCAAGTTATGATAATAAAAGAAAATACAGTTTGTGAAACTAAATCGCACGCACGTATGGCCGAGCCTACAAACTTTCTGCCTCCCTCTTCCTCTACCTCACGCATATATTTAATTAGGTTATTTAATTAGGTGTGTTGGTAATTAATATACCACGGAGCTCGCTATATAATCGGTGCTACTATAGCGTGCGGTCTATAAAGATATTTACGCTATAGCGTGCGGTCTACGATACTTTAGAATGTGTACACCCTAACCTAACCTGTACCTAACCTAAACTCACATTCGTCCCCAAAGATAACGTCGAGTCATTTCGGGTCAGGTCAGTACAAATTCAGGTCAGGTCACTTCTACGCAAACTCTTTTGTAGACAAAATATCTTTGTAGACCGCACACTATAATAGAGGTCAGCGCAAATTCTTTCGTAGACTAAAGATATCTTTGTAGACCCGCACGCTATAGTAGCACCATATAATCTCTGTCCCAGGTAAATTCAACCAACGTTTCGCGTTGTCTGACATTTTTAAGTAAAATTGACGAATGTTTTGTGTTTTTAAAAGAATTAGTAAACTGTCATTAAAAGTATGGTAAAAGTATCTTGTGAAAACTACATGCCTATGAATCGTGTGTATATAACAACAGCTTCGCATTCAGCCAACTACAGACCTCTCTCGGTCGTCAATTCGTGAATAAATTAATATAAGATCATAATTACTAAAATTTTTTTTTATATACGTACGTTTGATCATATAACTGATCCCATTTAGCTAATCTCTGACGCTGATATATGAACCCACGTCGATTATTGGATACACCGGAAAAATATCGTATAATTCGATGACATTTAGCTCCATAATACTTCTCTATAAATGCGATCAACGCGTTTCCAATATACAAATGTGTACATGTAAGTTGTAAGTGCGTGTGTATACACTCCCCGTCCGTTAATTGAGGGGACATAATAAAGGAATTTTTATAATAGCTTTTTCTCCCTCCAAAGTAGGACACCGTAAGTGGTTTAAGTGAGAAATTGCTCATTGTTTAGACATTTATTGATAGCTTTATAATTATTACATTGAAAGAACCAATGGAAATGAAATCATTTTTGTTTATATTCAATTTCATTTAATTTGCAAGTATATATATTTATTTATATATATATATTATCGTAATGTTTTTTTCATATACTGTATCTATACTAATTTAACCCTTAACTACTATCATTATTTCCCATGATAAAATAAATACATGTACTCAGAGTCAGAATTGACCCAACGATAGTAGCTGAGGGTTAAAAATGCTTATCTTTTAGATACATCATTATTATATTTGGGGTCATAATTTTCTGTATATTATTTTATTATTATTATTATATATATATATATATATATATATATAATATATACGTTAACCGTTTTTCATGGAAGTAATTATACATTATACATACAACAGTTTTAATTAAGTTTTTTTTACGAAATATATACTACATCTGTTTGGCCTTTTTTAAAATTACGGAAACAACCCACCAACATAAAACGTTTTAACAGTTGAGCGAATTATTTTTAGCTATAAAATAATGAAGTTAAGATTATCCCCCAACTTTTTTTTTTTCCAGTCAGTGGCAAGAAATGATTCACTGCCAAAGGTGACCCCCCTATTCCGGGATTATGTTTCACCCCTATTTGCCGGAATTTGGTTTAGAATAACGTTAATGCGATGTAGATGCATTTGTTTTAGACGTTTGAGTCGATTCTTTGTATGAAAAGAGACGAGTGATCGTGTTTTGCTCACTTCCTACCGTAACTACGTGGGATACTTTATCCTATTTCTTAAAATCAACGCGTTTATTCAATTTTAATATTTTGATGTCCTTAAATAATACGATGCATTAACATATGTTTTTCCATGACTAATCGCCCCCTTATGCTCGAGTAGTTTGAAGGTCTAATTTAAGGCCACACCTTCCAAGACTATACACTAAAGACTAAACTTTTTCCATGTGGGTCCTTCCGTCCTTACGTCCTTATACTAGTGAGAATAAGGACCGCCGATTTTACTTTTGCATCCTATAAGGATCATTTAAGATCAAGAATCGGCATTTATTTAGAAGAAGCAAAAGATTGATCATCTGAGTGAGGAGCTATAATTTCGAAAAGCGGTATAAAGCACTCACTCGAATGAGAACCGCAAAGAAAATTACACATACGTGATTTTCACTCCTCTACTTCTTTGAAAAAAAATATATATATATATACACTTGCGTGTGTGTGTGTGTGTGTGTATTTGGTCATATAAAGTGTAACTGTCATTTTACAGAAAATACGTCAGATTAGGGTTTTAGAATTTTGCATTTTAGAAAAATAAAAAGAGGCGTCGCCCAAAAAGTCGCCCAAACCGTAACCAAATGCGTCGAATTGGGCGGATTTGTCGCCTTCAGCGCGATGGGCGAATCACGGGAGGGAGACAATCTATCTACTCATTTGATCTCCCTAAAGTAACGCTGACGGAGAAGAGTAAACACATTCAGAGCAAAATAAGACGAGTACTCTGACAAATATGGCAGAGTTAAAGAAGAACGTTAAAATTATGTAATTCTTATTTATATCTGATACGAGAACCCCCCTCCCCCCTCGATTTCTCTTTATATAAATTAGTTTCTTAAGGCTAACGTATCCTTATATATATAACCAGGTGTAAATGACAGTTTTTAACTTCAAAGAGATATAAAGCTCTATTGATGCAGTTCAGTATACAATAATGTTAAAATGTCAAAGAGAGAACGTGAAGCCAACACTCGACGCAAAATATAAGTAAAAAGATAACTTTGGTTTAAATGATGATGACAATTATTTGTAAACGTTAAATAAAAGCTTTCTTAAATCAATAGAAAGAATACGAGAAAATAAATGGGATTGTTTTGTTTAATTTGTAAATTGCTTGTTTCGTTTCGCAAGACGCTTTTTACGTAAACACCATTTTACCCATTCTGGTCTTCATCCAACTGAAATACTGTTGCTTGAACTTGAAATATTCTAGCCCCCCTCCTCCCCGAAATAAGTTTTTTTTTTGGTGGGGGGGGGGGACTAATACTGACTTTGTTTTGTAAATATTTTTAGAAATAGAAAAAAGTATTACCATATTCAAATGCATTTCCAGCAATTAACATACATTTTAACTTATAATTTATAATTTTAACTTAAAATTTATAAAAAAAAAATATTGAGATCGAAATTTTTATTCTCATTTTTATATATTATTTTTAATTTCTTGCCATGGAGTTCTTTCTTAAATTTTAATTTAATTTTTAAATTTATTTTCTAGCTAGATTTTTTTTTTTTTTTTTTTTAAATTTCATTTTTGGAATCATTCCTTTAATTAAAGGGAATTAGTCACAGAAATCTGTATTTATAGAATGCGTGATCAGTAATTTGGGGAGAGGTCGTAATATAAGAAGTCGTTACTTATCATTAAGAAAGAAATGAATTTTCATGATGGCGAGCGATTTAAACGATCGTCTGATATCTTACGAAACAGTTAAAAAAAAAAAAAGAACATCAACAGCGTAATAGACAAATATTTCTCTCATTTAATTCCTATTATTTTCCCTAACAATGCGAAATAGATGAGGGATTAAGGGTATAAATGTTACAAAAAAAAAACGTTACCGCCAACAGTTATCATATACGTAATTCTTATAACTCTGCCCTGCTTTTAACGAGTATTCAAAGTGTTGTTTCAAATGGAAGCTAATGGCAACTCATGTAATAGACAAAGTTTAATTGTGAGAATGAAACGTTGGTTCAAGTAAGGTCGATTCACTCTAATTTCCACCACTTACAGTAACTAAATTGCCAACCTTTATTTATTTTTTTTTAATCTATTACAGTTTAAGAATAGGTTTCATTCTATACGACTTCTTTTACTGCTATTTTCTGCAATTACGCCTGAAATGGGCTACGTTGTAGCCAATGTCGTAACACCGCTTCCCGTTGATCAGCGAAGTTAAGCGACATTGCGTTTGGGTAGTACTTGGATGGCAGACCATCCGTGGTTCGGATCCCACGTAAAGCTGTAGGTCCCTCCATCATATGACCTTAGATGTTGCGAAGGAGGTTAAACAACCCAATCATTTTTATTTTACGCCTGAAATATTTTTGTTCTCCCATTTGAAGTAGATTATTTTCCGTAACAGTGCCAAAACAAATGAAGGATGAAAGAGCGCGTATTTAAGGCAAGACTTAAATTTCAGTCTGGCACTCTAGTGTTGCGCGCGAATCCATGGTGGTTCAGCGTCGTTGACTTTTACCCTACAAATCCTGGATAAAGAATGCAAAATTCCCATAAAAGAAAAAAAAAAAGAAGAAAATTTCGCAGTAAAAGCGTCACGATATAAATAACAGCATTTTTAAGGAATGGATTTTGGCTCAAGGTTATTTACATTTTGCTATATGAAATGCGCTTCTCAATTTGCGGATATCGTGTATAACTGTATGGCTGTTCAAATATTTGTCTCGCATTAGCGTGCTTTAAGCACTTTGTAGAAGAAGATCATCAATATTTATGAAGACATTAACAAATTAGTTTTTTTCGGGTAATGAAATTTTTAATTGCTAAACGCGTTTAAATTTATAATTAAACATAGACATTATATAGGTGAACACGACACATTGGGCTTCATCATCATTATCATCATTCGCATGAAGAAACAAAGCATCAGTGAATAAACTATAAAGCACACACAAACATAATAGGCATATATGGCGAATTCCTTATCGCTTTTTGATACCGTAAATCGCTTCAGGCCGATTATGTGAAAATTTACGTACAAATTATAGAGATAATTTTTATGAATATCGACACCGCTCATTCATAAGAGAAAATCACCTTCAATTACCCACAATAAAAATTACTCTAAAAACAAAGCGTAAATTTGATGACTGAGTAAAGCCCTTAATTCCAATGTGTAAAATCATACAGATAAGAATTTACAGATACTTAATATTTTACATTTACGATAAAAATGCGTATCTAACTATCATAATTTTTATTTGCAGTGATCCCTTTTTTTTGACAATATACTGTTACGATTTGTATCTTCCATCTATATTTAATTGACCTAGTGCATCTAATGCTGTCGTAATTTGCCAATTATTGAGATTCACGCTATCAATTTCGCAGTAACGGAAATATTTTACATAACAATTAACAAAATGCTCTTAGGTGTGCCATAAAGAACAAACAGTTCAAAATAACAACGGTCATAGGTGTGACACACACACACACACACACACACACACACACATACTATATGAGTGTGTTAAAATGTGTTGTGGAGCTTCATATTAGCCTATTAGAATTATTTTCGGTCGTTAAACCATATTCAAATTTGAATTAATTTAAAAGGCTTCAAAATTATTTGAATATTAAGGAATTTTTATTGTTGTTTACTTTTGCATATATGATGAGGTTTTAATAGTAATAATAATAATAATAATAATAATAAAATCGTTTTTATATTTACAAAAATAAATATTTTTCTCTCTTAAACTGGTTGATTGATGGAGTACGCGAATGAAACGCGAAAAATTCGTTTATTTTATTTAGACAATGATCTTTCTAACGTATTGAAAAGCTTTGGTTACTCCACTATTCATTTGCACCAACTTAAAAACAAAACCTCAAAATAAAATCTTCTAAATTTAGAATTTCTTTTTAAGGGTGCATTCTAGGGGACGTTTTTCCTTCTTTTGGGTATCGAAGTTTCTTGTCAGATGATGGAATAACTTATTTTAATGATAGTAACTTCTTTACATGGAAGAAATTGTCTTCCACACTTCTCTTTTGAGACAATAGGAGGTATTATTTTTATGTATAGAAGGTTTCGGGAAGTCTTTATTCTCTGTATAGGCTCAATGGTTGATTTTATTAAAGCATTTCGGATTTTAAATAGTGACCCGATGAGAATTCTCATTTGTTCAAAGAAGATCCTTTTGTAAAACGTATCTCTCTATACGAGTGAAAAGCCCGAGTTACGATTAAAGGTTCAGTGTATTAAAACGAAGTATTGTTTTTTCCAATATAGTGAAGAGCGAGAAACGTTCAGAAGTCTCGTTAATACGTTCACTATGTAGATATTGCAGTGAGGCTGCGGGCTGCCTTAAAGTCGGTTTAAAAAGTAACATCGTTAAACTTCCATATTCCCTACCGATAAACATTACTAAGTTTCATAATAGGGTTTTTTTCTCAACCGACTCTCTGTACCCTAAATGGTTGGATGGGATTGAGTGGTGCTTTGTTAAACAATCAAACTTTTTCTATGATAAATGTAAAACATCTCCGTTTAAGTATATATATATATATATTATATATATACCTTTCAACCTTTCAAATGTTCCGTGCGATGATTCCTCATTTCACGAAGGTCAAGCTTATCGCCTCTCCTCTCGAGTTGGCCTGGTGAAGTAGTGAGTTGGTTTCTTGTACGCTCCACCTCACGTAGCCAGGTATGCCCGGCTTATCGGGGATTGTTCTGAGCCAGGGGTCTAATCTTCTTTTGAAGATGTCCACCGCAACACCACTCGTGTTCCTTAGGCCTTTGAGCAGCTGATTAAACAGTCTTGGTCCTCTCACAACAAAACTATTTTCTTTCAGGGTTAAAGATGTTCCCTGTCTAACCTTTAATTTGGGAACACGACACAGTCTTTCTTTTCTACTTTCCACTGTTGTTTGGGGAGTTGCAGGGTTCAGAGTAAGATTAGGGACTAGTTTCTCCATTATTTTCCAAGTGTAAATAATGGTGTATCTCTCTCTCTTCTCCTTTCCAGTGAATATACCTTCGTGCGTTGTTCGTGCGTTGATCTCCCTTCACACGGAGGTGAAGCTGGTGGCTCCGCCTCTAGGTCTGGCTTGGTGGAGGAGCGAGTTGCTTTCTTGCGCTCTCCACTGTACATAGCCAGGCACGCCCGGCTCATCTGGTACCGTCCTGAGCCAGGCATCCAGTCTTCTCGTGAAGACTTCAACTTTGACCCCCGTTACGTTTCTGAGGTCCTATGGAAGCTGGTTGAAAAGTCTTGGCCCCCTGACAACCAAGCTATTTTCCTTCAGAGTTGAGGAGGTCCCTTGTCTGGCCTTTAATTTGGGAACACTACACATTCTGCCTCTCCTATTTTCCAGTGTTGTTTGAATGGTAATTGGGTTTAGTTTTAGGTTTGGTACCAGTTTTTCGATCATTTTCCATATGGTGTACCTCTCTCTTCTTTCCAGGGAGTACAGATTTAGTTTACGTAGTGTTTCCCAGTAGTTGAGTTCTTTGCAGCCATCAATCTTGGCTGTGAAATGCCTTTGCGTTTCTTCTAGTTTATTAGTTTCTTCCTTTTTATATGGGGACGTCAAAACTGAGCAGTAGTCAAGTTTTGGTATAATCAGTGTTTTTAGCAGGGGAATCATTACTGTCCTGTCCCTTCTCTTGAACGTTCTTAGTACCTGTCCCGCGACTCGTTTTTGCTTTATTTATCGCTATCTGATTTTGTGTTTCGAATTTCGCATCATCGGTCATTATTACCCACAGATCGATCGCTTTCGTGCTTCTCTGAATTTCCTGTCTATCTGGAGCATAATATGCAGTCTGTTTAAGTTCCTCTTTTCTACCATATCTCAAGAACTGAAATTTCTCGGTGCTAAAAGTCATGTTGTTGTCTTCTGACCATTTGTATATTTTGTTCGTGTCCCTCTGCAAGGCCTCCACTTCATGTACATCGCTGATTTTTCTGCTGATCTTTGTATCGTCTGCAAACGATGTTACTATACTGTTGCTGTTTACTCCGCTGTCTATGTCTGTTAGCATGATAATGAACAGGAGTGGGGCCAGTACTGTCTCTTGTGGTACTGAGCTACGTACTTCCGATTCTGATGATGATATACCTTGAATTTTGACGACCTGCAGACGTTCTCTGAGAAAGTTGTAGATCCATTTTCCCACTTTGCCTGTTATTCCCACATATTTCATTTCATGTGCTATTATACCATGATCACATTTGTCGAAAGCTTTAGCAAAATCTGTGTATATAACATCGTAGTTGTTAGATTTAATTCGCGTAACCTTTCCCAGTAATTTAGTTCTTTGCACCCATTGATCTTGGCCGTGAAGCTTCTCTGAATCTCTTCCAGCTGTCTAATGTCCTCTTTTTTATATGGGGATGTTAGGACGGAGCAGTATTCCAATTTGGGTATGATCAGTGTTTTCAGTAGAGGAATCATTATATTCCTATCCCTTCGTTTAAAGGTTCTCAGTATCTGCCCAGTTATTCTCTTTGCTCTGTTTACTGCTATCTTAGTTTGTGTTTCAAATTTCGCATCATCAGTCATTACAATCCCTAAATCTTTTGCTTTAGAATTTCTCTGAATTTCATGTCCATTTAGGGTATAATATTCCATGGATTTTAGGTCTTCCCTTTTTCCGTACCGTAACAGCTGAAATTTCTGTGTTACACTTCATAGTGTTGTTTTCCGTCCACTTGTAGATTCTGTTCATGTCGGTTTGTAGAGATCCTATATCTTCTGGGTTTCTTATTTTTCTACTGATCTTTGTGTCATCGTCAAAGGATGTTACTGTGCTGTCTCTGGTATCGTCCTCATCTTTGTCACTTTGCATGATTATGAAGAGTAGTGGAGCTAATACTGTTCCTTGTGGTGCTGAGCTGAGGACCTCTGATTCTGATGAAGATACTCCTTGTACTGTAACGACTTGCCGTCGCTCACAAAGGAAATTATATATCCATTTCCCTACTTTTCCCGTTATTCCCATATATTTCAGTTTATGTATTATGATTCCATGGTCACACTTGTCGAACGCTTTGGCAAAGTCTGTGTATATTACATCATAGTTTTCATTACTTTCAAGAGCATCACTAATGTTGTTGTAATGTTCCATTAGTTGTGATAGGCATGATCTGCCTGACCGAAACCCATGTTGGTTATCATTGAATTTTTTCTGAGTTTCCAAAAAGTCATAGATTTTCTGTCTAATATTCTTTCAAATATTTTAGTAAGATGAGATGTAAGCGACACTGGCCTATAGTTTTTGGCCTCGGATCGATCTCCTTTATATATTGGGACTATGTTCGCGCTCTTCAGGATGTCCGGTACTTCTCCCGTGTCTAGTGATCGTCTCCATATCCAATATAGGGGCTCAGCGGTTGCATTCTTGCAATTTTTGTTCAGTGGGATATATATATATATATATATATATATATATATATATATATATATACAGGGTGGGCGGAAAGTAGCTCCCTATTTTGGATTGGTAAAAAAATACGTATATTATCCATTTATTTCAGAAGAAATAATATGAAAAGGTAGGCATACATGGTAGGTTTTCTATAAAATTCAATGTGGGCTCCAACTCTTTCCACCAGCTTCTGGAGCCGCCCAGGAATGGCGTCCACTGACTTTAGCAGGAACTCCGGCGGGATGGAGGACATGACTTCCCGAATTCGGTCCTCCAGTTCTTCCAATGTCCTCGGTTTGGTGCGGTAGACTTCTTCCTTTACCCACCCCCAAAGAAAGAAGTCGCACGGTGTCAAGTCGGGGCTCCTGGCTGGCCATTGATTTGGACCACGACGACCCATCCAACGCCCAGGGAAGTGGGCATCCAGCCACTCACGGACAACAAGAGCGAAGTGCGGAGGGGCGCCATCTTGCATAAATATCAGATCGTCGATGTTCTCCCATGTGCTGACAACCGGCCAGACCTCGTTTCGCAACATAGCAAGGTACCGCTCAGCATTCATGGTGTTGCGCAGAAGGAACGGGCCCACAACCTGATCTGAGTCATACCACACCACACCGTTACACTGAACCGATTCTGCAGTTTTTCAGCGGTAACCGTGCGACTTCTTTCTTTAGGGGTGGGTAAAGGAAGAAGTCTACCGCACCAAACCGAGGACATTGGAAGAACTGGAGGACCGAATTCGGGAAGTCATGTCCTCCATCCCGCCGGAGTTCCTGCTAAAGTCAGTGGACGCCATTCCTGGGCGGCTCCAGAAGCTGGTGGAAAGAGTTGGAGCCCACATTGAATTTTATAGAAAACCTACCATGTATGCCTACCTTTTCATATTATTTCTTCTGAAATAAATGGATAATATACGTATTTTTTTACCAATCCAAAATAGGGAGCTACTTTCCGCCCACCCTGTACACATATATATATATATATATATATATATATATATTATATATATATATATATATATATATATAATAGAATAATAATAAAAATCTAGGATTGAATGTAATACACCGTATTACTTGTTCGTTTTCGTATCTAACTCTCAATTCTTTGTACTTGGTATCATATCAACAATAGTGACTTTGTATTTATTTCATATCTATAATAATAACTTAAGATCGCTATATACTGTATTTCCACTATTAGTTCGTTTGTGTATTAATCACATTTTAAACGTGACTCGTATATCATGTAGTATATTTTACCTCTAATTAATCTGAGAGCCCAGTAAAGCCTAAAAATTAAGACCCAAATTGTATAAAATAAATAGTCCAATTGATCGTATTATTGTATTATTGGGACCTAACAGAAGTTGTGAGATTGTGATATTTATTTTTATAAATAGAAATAAATAGGAAGGAATATTTTAACTATGACAGTTATTTAAAGTGTCATTTTAATCACACACTGATTTAAAATCACTGATTTAAATTTTCACGTATTAGTTCGTTTATGTATTCGAAATTAATTAATACTTCTTACTCATGATTTATATATTATTAATCATAACTACCTTTGAAGTAATGTTTTATTATTAGTTAATGTGAGAGCCCAGTAAGGCCTAAAGTTTAACGGCCAAAGTGAATAAAATAAATAGTCCAATTTCAGTTATTTAGTTTGTTAAAATTATTTTAATAAGAATGTAAAATTTGTTTATATACACTATATTTTATAAATGAAGAATATTACTCTTTGCGAGTAACCCGGTGCCCACGACGTTCGCGTTTCCATCATGAAAAAGAAAACTATAGTATTTGTCATTTATCATTATTTATTCGAACTAGAGTGGATTAATTTCCCAGAAGAGTTCCTTGTTCCATGCACGGTCTGTGTTATATATATATATATATATATATATATATATATATTATATATATATATATATATATATATATATATATATATAGAGAGAGAGAGAGAGAGAGGAGAGAGGAGAGAGAGAGAGAGAGAGAGAGAGAGAGAGAGAGAGAGAGAGAGATTTACATATAGGCAGAGTAGGCCCCTATCTAGGGCGGCAAATTTTGTCGTATTTGAACGTAAATAGGGCAAAGAAAACAAAAATAGAAAATAAATAACTTATAAGCAGTAACAATTTAAATGGATTCACAAATAAGTTTTAAAATAAAAAAGAACAGCAGCTTCTAATACCAAACTAGCGATATCAAATGGAGCAACTATAAGCCACTGTGTGTGACAATTTTCCTGCCTGGGGGCAGCAAAATGATAAGTACGCCTTTGTATATATATATATATATATATATATATATATATATATATATATATATATATATACACCTTTGGTTAGCTTCCGCCCGAATTGTTCATTTTGACGAAGGTCGACTTTTCACTCGACTTTAGACCTACAGATCTACCTTAGATCTACAGTTAACGTGGAATCCGAACCACGCTCCACCAACAGCCTAGCGTCTTAACCACTAGGCCACCAAGGGTACCCATTTATCTATCAACCACTTTTTTTTTATTGTGTGGAAGGATGAACAGCTGGGTTTTGCTGCGCGCAGGCTGCCGTCACCGGGTCTCGATCCCGGGGCCGATGGATTCGTGGTCAGCGACGCTAACCACTACACGACCATATATATATATATACAGGGCGTCCCAAAAAAATGTATACACACTTTAAATAATTATAAAGGCAGTGTTTATTAAAATACATTTCATTTTCAAAATGTAATAGAATCTACAGACATTATTTAATTGTTTTGTCAACGCCTGTTTTCAAACTGACGTCCGTTCTGGTCCAGGCACTGCTGATAACGCGAAGCAATGGAATCGCAAACATCACGAAACATTTCGTTTGGTATTTGTGTGCATTCTCGTTCAATGGCTGCTCTCAATTCAGCGACTGTTGCAGGTTTTATAGCGTAGACTTTGTCTTTTAAGTATCCCCATAAAAAAAAGTCTAGTGGTGTGAGGTCTGGTGAACGCGGAGGGTATTCTACGAAACCCTTCGTCCAATCCACATCCACATCGTGCCAAGTACCACTCGCAATACTCCACTCTTCGGTCCGGATCATCATCTTCATTAATAGCATGGACTAATCTTGGAATGTAACTTTTCCATTGACAGCGCTTCAAAATGCGTTGGACAGACGATTCTGAAATTCCTACCTCACGACTCGCTTGCCGCACAGATTTTCTTGGACTTTGGTGATACGTTTCCAGTACTCTTTCTTGCTTTGTGGGGCTTGTCGATGTCCGTGGTCTTCCGGAACGCTTCTTGTGGACATTCTGAACAGTTCCATCGGCTTCAAACTTATCTCTAATTCGAGTGATGGTAAGTCGCGTTGGTGGATCTGTTTGAAACTCCCTCCTAAACTGTCTTTGCACTTCAACTGCGTTTTCACACTTCCAGTAGCATTTTAGAATGAATTTCCTTTGTTCAAAGCTTAGTCTGACTGCCATTATTAATTCTAATGGGTTTAACTTGGAAAGAAAGAAACATCAATTGAGCTATCAGCTGTTAAAGTGTGTATACATTTTTTTGGGACGCCCTGTATATATATATATATTACTCGGATCTTTAACTTTCTCAGGAAACGTAAACTAGTGGTAAAAATCCAAGATGTGTGACAAGTAATAGAATATTATAACAATATCATACGTACACTTGCTCAGAGAACGTCAGCAGCTTATTACAGACCAATGAATATCATCAGAATCGGGGGTATGTATGTAGCTCAGTACCACAAAGAACAGTATTAGCCCCATTCTTATTCATTATCATGCTAACAGACATAGACAATGAAGTAGGCAACAATAGAAACTCTGATGTAGAAGCTTTACAAACGAAAATAAACATAATATATAGATGATCAGAAGCCAACAATAACAAATTTAACACCGAAAATTTTCAGCTCTTAAGATGTGGAAAAAAATGAGTAACTAATACAGATAGACTACTATACCTCGAATAGACAGGAGATTCAAAGAAACAAAACCAATAGATTTAGGAGTTATAATGACCAACGATGCGAAATTTGAGGCACAAAATAAGATGGCACTAAACAAAACAAAAGGAATAACAGAACAGATACTGAGAACCCTTTAAAAGAGGGACAAAAATGTAATGATTGTTTTGCTGAAAACACCGATCATACCAAAACTTGAATATTTCTTAATTTTAATCTTCCAGTATAAAAGAAGGAATTAATAAGCTAAAAGAATTTCAAACGAATATACCTACTAAGCCAAAGTCAATGGCTCCAAATACTCGTAGAAAGACTGTGTGTATTATTATTCGCTGGAAAGAAGAAGAAGAGAGAGGTATACCATAATATACGTATGAACCTTATGAGCACCCAAAAACATTGGAAAATAGAAAATTTAGGTAGGTTGTGTATGTTCCCAAACTTAAGGCTCCTCAACTCTAAAGGAAAATAGATTTGGTGTCAGGGCCAAGGCTATTTACCAGTTACCCAAAGAAATGAGAAACATTACTGCTGTCGATGCGGACGTCTTCTAAAGAAGACTAGACACCCGGTACAGGACAATCCCAGATGAGTCAGGTGTACCGGACTATATGAGATAGAGAGCTCAAGAAAGCAATTATGACCTCCGTGTGGAGAGAAATCATCGCACGGAACTTCTCCAACGTTCCAGAGTATGCACCCCCCCTCCCCCCAAAGTCTTGCCAAAAATTTCGCTTGTTTCCGTCAAAATTATGGTTTAAAAATTTTCTTCAAAACGGCAGTTTTTATTCGACATTTACTAAATTATCTAAACTGTTTCATCACCAATACAATTGCATTTATGGGAGTTTAGTGAAACTAGTAAAAGTGACCTTGAATGAATAGCTGTTATATAGGAAATATTTCAGCAATATACTATCAGTGTGTTTGTTGCTAAATAATGAATGACACTCCGAATCGAAAGAGGGCTTAAGTCAAAATATGTTAATTTTTACTTGTAAATACTTGTAAATTTATTATTATTATTATTATCATTATTATTAACATTAAATGACGTTATATATCCATGTATGTGTCCAAGGATAAAAAACATCTGTGGCTGCTTTTTTGTGTTTAGTTTCCGTATATTTTAACCTTTCTTAAAAAAACAAAATTCTTTCAAATGTGACTTACGTCCTTTTGTCGTTTGACGTCACAAAGAACTCTCTTTGTGTTAAGATTTAATTGATTAATTGCCGGAATCTCGCATTTTATTCGCTTGAATGCGACACGGAAAAGCCCGCGAATATATTGCATTTCACACGTCACTTTAATGGGATTAATTATTATCAATAGTGAATCGCTAAACATGAAACTGAACGATGAATCCACTTGCCAGAAGACATCAAATTTGTAATCGAGCAGTCACGTTAAACGGATTGTAATTCTAAACGATTTGTGTTCTCTCTCTCTCTCTCTCTCTCTCACACACACACACACACACACACACATATATATATATATATATATTAACGTAAAGAACGACGCTTGTATAGAAGAACGTTCCGCGCAAGATGAGGAGGGAGAACGAACAAATGAAAAACGAGGTAACCATCGGAAGATCCCGGGTTCGATTCCCGGGTGGTTACCTCGTTTTTCATTTGTTCGTTCTCCCTCCTCATCTTGCGCGGAACGTTCTTCTCTACAAGCGTTGTTCTTTACGTTAATTATACTGTGTGTTGTTTGCAGTTAAAATGTGTGTGTATATATATATATATATATATATATATATAATATATATACTACAACAGTGGCGTTCAGAAGTCTGCGTCCACCTCAGTTTTAGACAATTTCTAGAAAATAATACAACTCTGAGAAAGTATGTCCGCTATATTAAGGTATTTTCTTTTACAAGAAATGGTATTTCATATATTGAGGCTTACATGTGTAAGTAATGTAGCTTTTATTTCATAAGAAAGGATACATTAATGAAAATGGTCCTTTTTGGTCCTGTTACGTTTTTTTCCTTTGCAGTATAATAACACCGATTTTAACCGGGGTATTGTTGACAGACCATAGCCAAATGTTATTAATCCTCAAAATAGTTTATTCATACAGTAATTTTAACAACAATTATGATAAAACAAATTAGTCAATGACATTTTGTAGTACTTTGATTAAAAAATAATTAATCATTTTCCCTATTCTCTCTTTACGGGCCGTAATTGAAATGTCTGAGGAGCTAAGTTTATCCCAGAGAGGACAATAATTGCACTTTCAAGAGAGGGAAAAAAATAACGTTTCAAAAGGGACCGTCCAAAGAACTATAAGCAGATATAAAGAATCTGGATCGTGCTCTTCAAAGGCAAGATCTGACAGACCTAAAGTGACTACTGATTCTGAGGATCATTACATCAAGATTACATCACTGCGTGACAGAAAAGCCACAGCTACACAGATTCAGGCACACTTGAATGAACAACGGGACTCTCCAATAAGTACTATAAAAAGAAGACTCATAAAAGCTGGTCTCCATAGCAGAGTTGCTGTGTCCAAACCACTACTGAGAAAACAAAATAAGGCTAAAAGATTGGAGTGGGCATGAGAATATCGAAATTTTACTGTAGATGACTGGAAAAAAGTTCTTTTTTTTCACTCATGAATCAAAAGTGGAACTTTTTGGGTCTCATAGAAGAGTTTATGTTAGACGTAGAACCAACGAAAAACTGATAGATCACTGCATAAAACATTCAGTAAAACATGGTGGAGGCAGCATTCAGTTTGGGGTTGTTTCAGTTATTCTGGAGTTGGAAATCTTCACATAATCACTTACACTCTCACAAAAGAGAAGTACCACTCCATACTAGTGAGACACGCAATACCATCAGGATTGAGGCTTTGTGGTCAAGGATTCATTTTCCAGCAGGATAACGACCCAAAGCACACTTCTAACCTTTGCATGAACTATCTCAATAAGAAAAAAGATGAAGGCGTTCTACAAATTATGAAGTTTCTTCCACAAAGTACTGATCTCAATCCAATAGAGCATCTTTGGAACCATTTGAAGAGTCTGAAAGCTAAAAAGAATATAACTTCTCTTGATTCTCTCTGGGAGAATGTAGAAGAATGCTGGATCGGCATAGCACAAGATGTTATCCAGAAACTTGTCGAATCTATGCCTCACAGAGTGGAAGCTGTCATTAAAGCAAAAGGAGGTCATATCGATTATTAATAAGATTATGCCATTAAATTGTTAATTTTTTTACTAATTTATAATACAATAAACCCTCGTCCAACGCGCGTGTTTGTCCAGCACGAATTTGCTTATACGCGGAAAAATAAATGCGAACAATTATAATTTGTCGAAAGCGGAAAATTTGATTATACACGGTCCGTCAAACACGTTCTAATACAATAGTACTGTACGCGTGCCAATGCCAATGTTTTCTCCTACACTCTCCAACATTCCCGCATCTCCCTCCATCTCGCATCACCCCTCGCATCACCCTTTGTCTCAGTCCCGCTAACGTGTTAAGTTCAGTGAAGTTGTGTTGGATTGTTTTTGTCGTATTTTGCCGTTATTTTGCTATTACCCTTAGACAGCAGTATGGCACCAAAACGAAAGCATCTGCAAGTGATAGTGAAGAGAAGAAAAATCGTAAGGTTATGACATTAGCCGAAAAAATTAAAGATTCTGGATAAGTTGCGTGGTGGTATAAGCATAACATCACTTGGCCGCGAGTATCACGTGAATGAGTCTACCATACGCACCATCCGAAAGAGTGAAGAAAAGATACGTGCTATTTTCATTTAATATATTTTTATTTATCATATGTAAATATCATTATGTTTATGATTTTATTATGTTCTTATTTCATATACAATATAGGTAGGGAAATTCATATATGTGTGAATAAAAAATCTACGTATCTAAGTATTAATGGGAGATTTTACGCGGCCGCGTTCACGTATCCCTATTTATCGTATAAGGTATTAAGTTTGTCCAACGCGGATTTACCTAACACGCCGTTCTCGAGGAACCTACCCCCCCCGTTGGACGAGGGTTTACTGTAATTACATTTATAAGCAAATAATGTAACAATAAAAAATCAAATTTTGTTGTAATTATCATATATATTTGTACAATTTACAATAAATTGGGTGATTATAAGGTGGACGCAGACTTTTGAACGCCACTATATATATATATATATATATATATATATATATATATATACAGGGTGTCCCAGGAGGAAATGCCAAGAATGCACCATTTGACTCTTTGGGTATTTCTAAGTAGAAAGTATTATATCGACATGTGCCTGATTCCCAACCGTTACCGAGATATAGGCCTCTACATTTGGGCACCACCTCACTACGGCAGGGAGGTTACTACATACTTAAATCAACGGTTTCCGGGAAGGTGGATTGGACGTGGAGGACCTGTGGCTTGGCCCCCTCGTTCGCCTGACTTATCTCGGCTAGATTTTTTTGTCTGGGGGTTCTTGAAGAGTAACGTTTATCAGCGGGGTAAGCCCGAAACTAGGGAGCAGTTGGTTGCACGTATACAGGATGCGTTCATAAACCTCAGAAATGAACTTCCGCGTTTTTCTTGGCAAGACTCGATGGATAGGAGGCTCGCCGCGTGCATTGAAGAAGGAGGGGGTCACTTTGAAACCACCGTTCTGCAATAAGTGCAATAGTGTATTGTATGTTTGTACTTTTTGTAAACCACAAGTGTCATTAAATAGTATCTAAGATCGCCTTTTTATTATGTTTTAATTACCCAAATGTAGAGGCCTGTATCTCGGTAACGGTTGGGAATCAGACCCATATCGATATAATACTTTCTACTTAGAAATACCCAAAGAGTGAAATGGTGCATTCTTGACATTTCCTCAAGTCAATCAATCAATCAGCATTTCCGTTTGATTTTTACCTTAATTTTTCTCACGACACTCAATTGTCACTGTAAATTGATATGTCATTCCTAAATTCTCTTGGTGTGTGTGTTTTCTTGGCTACTTTACGTCTTCACAACAATCCTTAGGATGCGCAAGCCCATCGCTACAAGAACGTAGTTGTAGCGACAGTAGCGGTTTGTCGCTATAGATTGAAATCATTAAATATCATGAGAAAAAGGCTATAATGAAGGTTAGGTTAGGTTAAATGTCGCCATGAACGCTTGAAAAGATTGAAAATATAAAACATGGTTTCATACATCATCCGCGGATGTGTGTGTGTGTGTGTGTGCGTGTGTGTGTGTGCGTGTTTTAAAACTCTGTATTGAAGCGAGTCATTGGGTGACTTCCTTTAATGATTTGCAATCAAGGCAAAGTCATGATTTTCGATTCATTTTTCTGAGAAAAAATAAAATTGTGATTCAGTTTTTTCATTATTTTGCTTCAGACTGAAAGGTTGTTCGCCTTCATTTTATAAGAGTAATTTCTCCGTCTGGAGAAAGAAAAAGATATATACATATATATACAGGGTGATTCAAAAAACACTTGACACTTACAAATTCTCTCTCTGTAACGTATAAATAAGAGCTATTACGACCAACGTAGTTTCGTTAGGAAGAGCGATCATCAAAGTTTCGTATTCCGTAAGTTTTGACTTGATGTAGTCGTGAACATGGGTAGTAGACTAACAATTCATGAGAGGTGGAAATTCGCAGTCTGGAAGGACATGCACAGTTCCCCAACTACCGTTCAGAGACTTTCGAACTTCCTTTGTTGATTACGAAACTGTGCCCAGCAGGTCAACCATTTATGTTATCGATCCGGAAGCTTTTAGAAACGGGTTTTGTGTTGGATCGTACTCGTTCAGGCTGACCACGTTCTGCGTGCATAGAAGTAAATGCTTAGCAAATCGAGGAGGCCTTCCAGGCTTGCCAGACAAAGTCAATCCGACAAGCTGCACTGGAGCTCAACATCCGCACCCAAAGGATGCTTCGGCATGACATCAAGCGTTTTCCATAAAGATTAAAGACACTCTGTAGTTAGAAGCTGAGGGCCACGATACACGAATTGATATGTGTGAGGCTCTTTTCATCACTTCAAGAATGACTTAGCCCTCCTGGGCAAAATTTTGTTCAGCGATGAGGCTGCATTTCGTCTTCCAGACATAACTGCAGAGTCTGAGGAAAGGGAACCTTTCTGAAGTTCGAGAACACCAGACAAATTCCCCGAAGCTTCATGTGTGACCGCCATTTCGATTGTTGAGATTGTAGATCCGTTCTTCGAAGGGTATAATGGTTGGACTGTAAATACGAATGGTAAAAATTACCAGCGGACGTTTGATACGACCTTCCAGCCCCAATGTTCGCACGATTACAAATGCTAAGGAAAAAAATTTCCAACAAAATTTTCCTATTATGAAACTCCAGTTTGTGAGTTTCTCAAACGCAAATTTCCAGATCGATGGATCGGCCGATGGGGACCTTTGAGTCAGGCGTCTCGTTCACCTGACCTCATGCCTTGTGACTCCTTTCTCTGAAGATCTGTGAAGGCAAAAGTATATTATACAATACAACTTAGCCTAAAGATTTTCAGGATGTATAAGAAATGGATTACCGCGACACTGATGAAAATAATGACAGGGTTATCTCCAATTATTACCCACGTCTCGAGTCCATCAGGCATTAGTTCAAATACGTTCAAAATGGGGACCGAAGATGAAGTCTACTGGTAAAATGTAAGAGGAAATTTGGACTGGGTTTATGAAAAAAAAGTAGAATTGTTTCTATCAAACTGACAGATTTTTGTTTTTGTAAAAATTATAATTTTTGAGATATAATAAAGTGTGAAGTAGCTTGAAAAAAGAATATATATATATATATATATATATATATATATATATATATATATATATACAGGGAGGGCCGTAAGTTTCCATACATAGGAAAAATTAAACGTTTGTTTTTATGTTTCAGATACCCTAAGAATATGCGTTTGACGTAAGATCTTGTTTACTGATGAAGCAAATTTTTACGTCAATGGAGAGGTTAATCGGCAAAACATACGTTATTGGAGTAATGCTAACCCTAACTGGCTGAGTCCGACGAAGATGCAAGGTGCCGGTAAAGTGATGGTGTGGGCCGGGATATGGGGTGACAGAATTATTGGACCAATTTTTGTCAGTGGAAATCTTAATGCCGAAAGGTATCTTAACATGTTGCAAGAAGAGATTTTCCCATCCCTGCTAAACGAGGAAGGTAACTTCCCAGTTTACTTCCAGCAAGATGGAGCTCCACCTCATTATGGTCTTCACGTGCGTCGGTATTTGGATCAGCAGCAGTTTCCGGATGCTTGGATTGGTCGGCGTGGTCCTGTGGAGTGGCCTCCCAGATCCCCAGATCTCACCCCCCTTGATTTCTATCTTTGGGGGCACTTGAAGGCCATGGTGTATCAGGAAAAGATACGAGACATAAATCATCTAAAGGAACGTATCACCAACGCCATTACAAGCATAACGTCAACTGTGCTAATGCGTGTTCATCAACAGTGGGGAACACGTATTGAAATGTGTTTTCAAAACAATGGCAACCATGTAGAGCATATTATATAAATAAAAATGGTTGTCCATAACAAAATGTTTATTTTTCCTATGTATGGAAACTTACGGCCCACCCTGTATATATATATATATATATATATATATATATATATATATATAAATTATTTCACAAAAGTAACACGTGAAAAATATTTATGATGTGTTTCCTTTCCTTCGTGGTTTTATTCATCATATATATATATATATATATATATATATATATATATATATATATATATATATATATATATATATATATATATATATATATGATGGAAACATTACCTTACGCCATTTAATAGTAATATAACTGATATTACACTCTCCATATTATTAACATTAAAGAAATTGCTATTAATTATTGTAATTACTAAGGCAACATCTCGTATAAGGTAAGTAGTAAATTAAAGTTTTGTATGCGTTATTTTAATAATTCTTTAGTAATAATTAGTTAGTTCCATTTCTCTTGTATCATCTGTAAGGATATAATATGATCTCAGTTTGAACCCCATGTTTATTTATCATCTATAGCAAATATACAGATATATATACACAATTATATACACACAAACATATTAACAATAGATTTAATTAGACATTGTTTGAGGTGTAACAAAATGTTGAGTGTAATTATCAGCAATTGACATTTGAATATAAAATAGTTCATGTTCAATTTTTGAAAGGAAATATTTTCTTTAACGGAAACGACAGGATGATTTGTAGAAAATGTAATTTAGAGGGTGGACTAAAATATTTTTCCTTTCATATGCTTGTGTGTGTGTGTGTGTGTGTGTGTGTGTGTGTGTGTGTGTGTGTGTGTGTGCGTCATTTCGCATGTATGCGCGTGTATAGGATATATACAGGGTGTACATAAAGTCAAGATCTATTTTTGTGAAGCACTTGGAAATTATATGGAATTCAATCATAAAAGGATAAAGTGGTAACATTTATTAAATAATTAAGAGTAGGATTCGACGTGACGCCCATCAGTCTGCACAGCTCAAATCGTTCCGCAGCATTTCTAAACACATTCTGGAGCATTTGCGGGGTTATGTTATCTGCAGCAGTTCGTATACGTGTACGTAAGTTTTCAAGACTCGTAATCTTCGTCTGATAAACGTGCGATTTGGTAAAGCCCCATGCAAGGAAATCTAAAGGGGTTAAATCTGGTGATCTCGCTGGCCAAGGTCTGTCGCTTCCGCGTCCGATCCAGCGATTTGGAAAACGTCCATTTAGATAATCCTGAACAATTTTGGCATAGTGACAAGGAGCACCATCATGTTGATAGACGACGGTACTAACAATCCTATCCCCAATCAGCTGAGGTTCAAGGAATTGCTGCAACATGTCCAGATAAATAAGCCCCGTAACTGTAGCTTCAGCGAAGAAAAAAGGACCATAAACCTTAGATTTTGTTAAACCCATCCAGACATTAACTTTAGGTGAGTCTCTTTCCCAATTTTGGACGAAATCATTCGGTCTTTCATCTGCCCAAATTCGACAGTTATGGCGATTTACTTTTCCACACGTATGGAAAGTGGCTTCATCACTAAAGAGAATGTTGTCCATTAAATTATCACTCCAGATTTGTTCTACGAGATCAGCACACACAGCACTTCGTCGAGGGAAATCTTCCTCATGTAAATCATGTAAAACCTGCAAATGATAGCTTTTCTTCTGCAAATTAACTTTCAGAATTTTGTGCACGGATGACGTCGGGAGGCCGAGTCTGTGTGATGCAGCACGAACGGACGTACGTGGCTCCTCAGTGATATTTCCGTGTACTGCATTCACGGTAAGATCTGACATACACGGTCGTCCTGATCTTGCTTCATCATTTACAGATCCCGTTCGTTTAAATTTGTTCACCAATTTTCGTATTGTCTTGTCTATTGGCCCGGGCTTATGAAATCTTCTAAACTTCTCTCTAATGTCATTGTATTTCTTTCCCTCGATTCGCCAAATTACTATTGCCACACGCCCTTCTGTATTCATTCTAAGGGCTTCTGAAAAGAAAAATAGAAAAAAATAATTATTTCACAAAAATAGATCCTGACATTATGTACACCCTGTATATATATATATATATATATATATGACTACAAATAACATGAATTTTAATATTTTTTAATATTTTAACATTTCTTGTCACGAAGCAATTTAACTGTTTTACTAAAACATACCTAAACTCTTTTTAGTATAGTAATTACATTAATTTGAATTCATTAAAAGTCCCATCATGCCATTTTCAGTTCGCCAAGAAAGTCACTGAATCATGACTGATCATTGCATGGCTTTGAACTAGTTAGTGAATTAACAGTTAATAAACGACTGTAAATAAATCTTCGTCTCGCTGGTCTCAATGTAGCCTGTAAATTTTACAGTTCGCAAAATCGTTCATGCGGTTTGATTTGATCTAGGCTTCATTTTTCATTCTTTGGTGAAAGAGAGAAAATGTATGAGGTGTTCGAAAAGTTTCTACGCAGTGAGAATTACTTTAATTAAATTCATTAATTAACTAATTAAATTACACTCGCGTGCTTTCAAATGAATGAGGAACATTTAGAACATTTACGATATGGTTCCGTAAATAAATGTATTTCCCACCACTGGGTAGACATTTTTCGGACTTCAATTGCATTTACAGCCTTGGTAAAATTGAGAATAAATACTAAACCTTCAAAAACTATTGCGCATCCTGATCGAAATGGTCGGTTTTAAAGTTAAAGCTAAGTGACTCGTGCGCTGAGGTACTCAATAATAATAATGGAGTTGTTTAACCTTCACAATATATGACGGAGGGGAACCTACAGCTTTACATAGTATCCGAACCACGAGTCAGCACATAATCTGGACGCGGAGGACGGTCTCCCATCCAACTACTATCCAGACCCATTATCGCTAAACTTCGCTGATCAACGGGAAGCGATGTTACGACAATAACCACGACGTAGCACGCGCTTAAAGTAAATATTAAGATTTGTTTTAAATTTTTTTTGTGCGGGAAAGAGGGCCCAAGGGCGAATGCCCACATAAACGCTCCCCCTCCCCCACACACAGAAGAAGAGAGCCAACAAAAGTTATAAACTTTCTCTTACTTATAATTAATTAATATAAATTAATATTAATTAATGTCAGATTATCTCCTCCTTATTGTATTTTTGAGGTTTGTACGTTCCTTACAAAGTGAAAGGATGAATTATGAGCATTTTAATGTAGGACATTCTTCCAAACTGTCATTACAGATTACACGCTCTTGGACTATTTTGACATCTCGCTTAAGGTACACACACTGAATTTTATATTAAAATATTCGTACTGAAAAAAAACATCGCAATTTTTTATTATATTTAATTATATAGAATGTTACGTAATGACCTGTTCATTGTTACTTAAATGATATAACTGTAATATATACATTATATAATGGTCGTTGATTAGAGTTGAAGCCTTTAATTTTGCAGTATCTCAATCAGAATATATGTACACACACACACACACACACACACACACACACACACACACACATATATATATAAATATATATATATATATATAATATATATATATATAATATATATATATATATGCGTGTGAAATTAATTGATGCAATTAGTCGTAAAGTAGTAGTCTAAATTAATGTGCAAGTTTGCATCAGTGACTTGCATGAGAGTGCAAAAGGCGCCAGAGATGTTTTTGAAACTGATTTGACATTCATAACTGTCATCAGACGGTGTCAGGAAAGCATTCCATTTTTAGCTTCACCTCTCAATTGCTCAAGCAAATATTTCGTTAGAATACACACTACACGTAACCATTCACAGTATGCTATTAACTATAGTCGGAATTCGTTGCATTATTATTATTATTATTATTATTAGGTATCGCTGAAATATTACATATAATATTTAAGGGTATATGTAATTCACTTCACAACGTTGTCTTTACTAGATCTCAAAAGATTAACATACTGTACTGGTTTAATTCTATTAATAGGTTAATATAATTATCGTGTTCGGTACCATTCTTCGGATGAACAGTTTATATAGAAATGTATTTTTACGTAATATTTTAATTGATTCGAAAATTACCTAATTTTATGTTATTACACGGAGAAAATTGATTTTTACACTCGCAACTCGTTTGTCTCAAACTTTTTGCCCTTTTTGTTAATATTTATTTATTGCATAATGCAAAAATTCAGTTTTTTGTATAATTACTTGGAATTATAATGTATTATATTTATATTACTCAATAATACTTATGTTTATTATATTTGTCTTATATTACTCAAATTATATTATAGTTTATGTCGAATATTTACATTCATATTAAAAGTGGAAACAATTAATTTATTTAAAAAAAAATTTGAAGTGATTTATAAACAGAAAAAATTCTGGAAAGGACAATGACCACCAGCTTGTAGAAAAATTAAAATAGAAAAAAGGCCTTTGGGGGATCCACCGTTTTATCCATAAGGCCAAAATCTCTGTATTATTTCTCCCTAAAACGAACCTTACTGCCTCATTTCTTTTCTCTAAACAGTTTTAATACACGAAAAAGTGCATTGTAGTAATATTGTTATGAATAAGCTCTTAAACCTTCATTATAAATTAGATAATGATATGAGATTCCTTTATATATACAACGCATGGGATTGGTTACGTCTGTTATTATTCATTTGTGTTCCCAATCTGCCATTGTACTTTTAACATCTTTTGCTACTATTTTTTTATTTATTTCTGTATATCGCAAATCCAAAGTTGTTTTTTGCATTCAAAATTCATCATTTTTATTTACAAATTTGGTTTCTTTTGTAATGTAAATCGTTTCTGAAGTGAATGTGGTACGTTATTTGTTTACATAACAGTTTGTAATGGGTGGTAATCGCAGTCCTTTTCACGTAGGGAGAATATTTTTGTTCGTTACGCATATTCTGTTTATCAGTTATATTGTGTATATCTCAAAACTTTGCCTTATTTTTACAGCGAAATGAGGCGATCACGTATTTCTGCAGAAATGTAAATACAAATTACAAAATTTTAAGGACATAGACACACAGATTAGTGAAATAAATTCAAACGGGAACTATTATGCAGAAAATGTCCAAAGAAAATGACGTAAAATGATGAATAATGATGAAAGTTTGAGTGAAGTTCATTATTCATTGGTTGGTATTTTCGCAGAACAGTTTCCCCTGAAAAGATACTTGTTGGCACGTGATGCAACACCGTTTTCTATTGTTTCACCAAGACGGTTAAACGGTAAACTTTTTTTCATCGGGAAGATTTCATTGTAGGGAAATGATCCTATAAAACTTTTACAGACTAATTCAAGGTAAATGACAAGAAATATTTACAGCAATTTTTTCTGGCAGTTAAATTTCTGCAACGTAATTCTTACGAAGGGAAGTCAATTGAAAATATAAATAATGCTCAATTATCTCGCATTCTTTCACCAAAAAAGAAAACGGAGAAATTTTGTTATAAAGGAGGGAAACTAAATTGAATTCGATTTTTCTCCACTAAATATAAAAAGAAATTTTGCGAATTAGATGATAATCAATTTTACGATAACTTTCTCAGTTGGAGATTCAAGTACAAAATAATAAATAACTGTTAGGATGCAGGGAATGAACTATGATTTTAATTTATGTTGAAATAAATATTTATAAGGAAGAGAAAACACTAAACAGGATTAATTACGGGACTGTATATCGTGTTATTTCATTCTTAATTAATTCCAAACAGGTGTACCGTGTTAGCTTAGCAATAAGTGCTTTCTGGACCTGAATTTAAATCGTTAGTTAATTACAAATTCGAACTCGTAAGAAAATATTAAAAGCCGGTTTCTACGTAGTACCTTACTATACATTTTAATTATATAATTTAAAATGAAATTTACTTTACAATTTGCATATTTACATTATATATATATATATATATATATATATATATATATATATATATATATATATATAATGTAAATATGTAAATATACTATATAAATATCGTATTTTTTTAACTAATAAAATTATCTTCCTTGTTACAGGTAAGGAATTAATGATGAAGTATAGATGATTTTATATATATATATATATATATATATATATATATATATATATATATATATATATATATATATATATATACAGGGGGGCCGTAAGTTTCCATACATAGGAAAAATTAAACGTTTGTTTTTATGTTTCAGATACCCTAAGAATATGCGTTTGACGTAAGATCTTGTTTACTGATGAAGCAAATTTTTACGTCAATGGAGAGGTTAATCGGCAAAACATACGTTATTGGAGTAATGCTAACCCTAACTGGCTGAGTCCGACGAAGATGCAAGGTGCCGGTAAAGTGATGGTGTGGGCCGGGATATGGGGTGACAGAATTATTGGACCAATTTTTTTTGTCAGTGGAAATCTTAATGCCGAAAGGTATCTTAACATGTTGCAAGAAGAGATTTTCCCATCCCTGCTAAACGAGGAAGGTAACTTCCCAGTTTACTTCCAGCAAGATGGAGCTCCACCTCATTATGGTCTTCACGTGCGTCGGTATTTGGATCAGCAGCAGCAGTTTCCGGATGCTTGGATTGGTCGGCGTGGTCCTGTGGAGTGGCCTCCCAGATCCCCAGATCTCACCCCCTTGATTTCTATCTTTGGGGGCACTTGAAGGCCATGGTGTATCAGGAAAAGATACGAGACATAAATCATCTAAAGGAACGTATCACCAACGCCATTACAAGCATAACGTCAACTGTGCTAATGCGTGTTCATCAACAGTGGGGAACACGTATTGAAATGTGTTTTCAAAACAATGGCAACCATGTAGAGCATATATATAAATAAAAATGGTGTCCATAAATTTTTTTTTATTTTTCCTATGTATGGAAACTTACGGCCACCCTGTACTGTATATATATATATATATATATATATATATATATATATATATATATATATATATATATATATATATATATATCTGTCTACCCTATAAGTAAGTGAATAGTGTTCATACACACGAATTAATCATTTCGATAAATCGCCACCCTTAAAAGTGCAACTTTAGAATGTAAAAGCAAATCGCTGAATGATTTTAACATTTAAAATCAAGAAAGTTAATATTTTTTTTCCGAGTAATTTAACTTTATAAGCAAAATGTGTTCGCGTCTTCAGTTGCGTGAACAGGCAGAGAAATTGGGTAACGTGTTTACTACTAAACTTCGTCTCTACGCCAAGTATGGGGTATGGAATCCATCTCGGGATCGAGTTCAATTAGATGGTCGGCGTTTCCTCTTCTCGCTCGCGTTCTTCTATATAGAGATTGGTGGAGTGCGCGGAGTTGGTGTCTCCTCATCGCGGAGGACGCGCCTAAAATTAAGGAGTGTTTCTTCAAAAAACTCTTTTTCTTCGCCTCTCTTATAATTACGTAATCGAGACGAACGATGAAGAATGAAAATAAAATTTAAATACATTTTAAGAAACGCTCAACACACTTTTTCCTCTCGTAAAATGAACCCCCTTTTCAGGTCGTGTTTTTCAACGAAAAGATACGAAACGAGCTTTTATATTGAGCACGTTGCGGAAATTGCCGCAATCTGGTCAGGGGCATTATTATGTAAGACATTCTTAAGTACTAAAACATTATCATTTACTTCTAATGAACTTCCTTTAATGAAAATTGTTTGATAAGTGTTTGACGTAATTCGATTTGAAAATCCTCAGCAGTGATCAAAATGTCAACACACCTCCATTGGCTGAGGGTTCATACCAATTACCCAGTCAAATTGAACCGTAAATCTAATATATATATATATATATATATATATATATATATATGTGTGTGTGTGTGTGTGTGTCTCTGTGTGTGATGAATGGTGGTGTGCTCGTGATGTTTATCGAAGGTGGGTATGAGAAACTTCATCAGATGGCAGACATTTGAACATACCTGCAAAAATCGCCCACTTTGCCTTCCTATTTTGATTTATCGGTTCCCTCCTCAATTATGGGCATTTTTTTATTTTTATTTATTTACTTATTTACGTGAATTTTGTGCCCTTCCTTATTGATTAAGACTCTTTTTGAGGCTTTGAAGGCCTTAATAGATTCAGTTCTGTATTCCTGTTACGACTGGGTATGTGTATATATGTATATATATATATATATATATATATATATATATAATATGGGTGGATGAAACTCGACGTGCGGTCCTACACTATATATGAATAAAAATAAAATTTGCATTAAGATACAGCAAATTAATATATATATATATATATATATATATATATATCAATATATATATATATATATATAAACTTCATTTTCCTTATTCGAAACATACTTAGGAGTATTCAGTATTATATAAAATATGTCATTTAAATATCTTCGTCATCCTGATAATACGAGCACCCCAATATATATACAATACATATATATATATATATATATGTGTGGTTGTGGTTGTGTGTGTGTTTGAGGAATGAGAATTGCATAACTTAACTATTAACCGCTCATGCAGTGTAAATGCTTTTGAATGTTTTTACGAAATTTGGGTGTAGAATTGAATTAAATTTATAATTTACTTTAAGAACTTTTTATACCGCTCCTAAAAATCAAGTGAATGACATTTTTATTATAACCTTTAGATAAAGGTACGTAACGTTGTATATATAATAATATGATATTACCTCAGACACGAAATATATATACAGTATATATAATTATATATATATATATATATATATACAGGGTCCACCAGAAAAAAAACATGCGTCCGTACTTTTCCTTTTAAACTCAATAATTTCTTTTAACTTTTGATAAAACTTTAACAAAATAAAATAACGTTTTCTGACAACATTCTTTAAATTTTTAGTACAGTAGCTGAATAGACCTCATTTTAGCACGTAAACAAAAATAGAATGTAAAGATACTGTAAATACTCAAAATTTCTTCGTTATACAACCAAAAATTCCTTTCATATAAAATTGTTATTAAAATGTCAAACTAAAAATACTGTTCAATATGTTTTCCTCCAACTTCTATTAGTTTTCGGAGTCTTGGTCTAAATTGATCTACCGCTGAATCAATCTGGTCTTGTGGGAATTCGGCCCATTGTTCAATGGGAACATCTCTCAGGTGGTTAACATTTTTGATTTTCTTCCCGCGATAAACTCGTTCTGACAAGTTTTCCCAGATCCCATAATTACAATCAACAGGATTCAAATCAGGACTGTTCGGAGGCCAATTCTCCGGTTTAATAAATTGGGAACTTGTTCATTTAAATAAGCAACAGTGTCTTTTGCCGTATGTGCCCCCGCTCCATCCTGTTGAAAAACAAAGTGACCTCCGTTTGCCAGAGCACGCATCTCTGGAATCATGCTCGCTAAAAGAACATGTCGATAATATTCGCCATTAACTTTCACAATGGGCTCAACGAGATGAAGAGATGTTTTTCGCAGCTTGGAAACACCGACAGACACCATAATACTTTTGTAAAAGTGCCTCCTTGTTGCGTACAGTCTTTCGTCCGAAATTCGATTCTTTAATTGATGGGATTCTGAGTATACTCTGTTGTTCTGAGAGTTCATTGGTGGTTCTACAGTGAATATTTTTTCATCACTAAAAAATTTTTGATTTGCTTTCATAACTGTGATGCGTCTTAGCATTTTTTTTGTATTTATGACTCGTTTTTCTTGGTCAGTGGTGCTGATCTTCCGTCCACGTACACGCTTGTATGGTCTAAGTCCGAGGTCTTCTTTTACAATTCGCCTTACACTAGTTTCTGATATTCCAATCGACTTTGAAATCTGCGCTGGAGTCTCGTGAGTGCCTGGCTTATCTTCTTGGCTAAGAATTCGGGAAGAAACTTCTTCACTGTTTTCTTCCATTCTAACACTCCTTGGACGACCACTACCTTTTTTTTCTAACAGTACTCCCACTATCCATCCTTTACTGGGGAATCCCGCCAATATATATTTTGTGCCTTCCATATCCC
>JAJOZX010011262.1:92500-113068 GCA_023014485.1 Bathynomus jamesi
TAATTAGACTGGGAAACAGTCTTAGAAGATAGAAAAACAACGAAAGAAGGCTAATAAACTTGGACAAAAAGACGCTGGAAATTTTAAGGAAATATGTCCCGGAAGCACAGCCAAAAGGAAATAGGAATTATTTTGAGAGACAAAAAACGAACAATATCAGCAAAAGAAAGAGAGTAGTTACAAAATTAATGAATTACAGAGACAACAATGCCAGGAAAGTGATACAAGAAAAGTGGAGAGTAACGATGGAGAACAGAATCTCTAATTAAGGGCCTTCAGGAAGGAACGATTGAAAATGTGGTAAAGTAATAAAGGAAAACCCAAAATACTTTTTATGACTTTGCGAAAAGGAAAACAAGAACGCGCGCCACTATCGCGCCCTTAAGGAAAGAAAAATAATGAACTAAATGACGATTTAAAAGAAATATCTGATATAGTGACGAGCTCAGTATGAATAGCCTTTCAGTATCCCAACAGAGAGAAAGTGGTACCTGATAGAAATACTTACATTGAAGAGAAATTACAAGATTATATAACTGATTTTGATTTTACTCAAGAAGATATAGCGCGAGCTATAGAACAAATGAAATCAAATTCAGTTTGCATGTCCGGACAAATAGAATGCCTTCATGATTACAAACTATAAGAATGAAATAGCTTACACTCCTATACTGGATATGGAAAAGATCCTTGAACACGGGAAATTCCGAGCATCCTGAAAAGGGCTAAGATTGCCTTATATATAAAGAAGGGGATGGGTCTCAAGTAATAGACTACAGATTAGTGTCACTGATGTCAGTGACATCGCATCTCGCCAAAATATTTGAAAGAATGGTTGCAGAAAATCTTTGACTTTTTTGGAGACACAGGAAAGATTCAATGAGAACCAGCATAGATTCCGATCAGAAAGATCGTACCTATCACAAGTCCAGAATTGGAAACGGGTCATAAATACATATATAAAATTCACGGTCTGCGGGTAACTTGGGAGTGAATTTAAGACGGGTCGAGGTGGGTCAGGGGTCCTGAAGCTAACCCGCCTAACCCGGGAGCGGGTCAAGACGGGTTCATGCTGAGATTAGGGGGGCACAAATTTCCAGTCGAATTTTAAAAATTCATGTTTTTGCGTGTCGACAGCTTGAAGTTATAATTAAATGTCAGTTTGTTATAGCTTACCGATATAGCTTTACACTAAAAGCTAAAATGCAGTTACGCAGTAAAGATTACATCATAAAAACAGTGACTGACAACACTGGTAGTAACTGACAGCACTGATGTGTACCAGACGAGTAGTGTTCACAAATCTCAGACGTGTTCATCAGAGGATGATCTACGGGATTGATGGCAGTCGAAGAAGGCTGCTCTTCCTGTACTCAGTGGTGGAGTAGCTAGGTCTGTGTTCGTGATGCAGGCATGCAGCAGCGAGTGGGAGAGACATTTCAGCGCATTCAACGCAAGTAATATACGCCCACAACGCGCACTGGTGGCACCGGAAGCGGTAGAATCACTATACATCGCTTTGGAGTATTACAAGAACTTCTAAATTACTTTTCACTGAAATAATCATTACTCTTTTATGAAATAGAAGCTCATGCGTGAGTCAGCTTGTATCAAAATAATGATTTTGTATTTTGAAACAAAGTTTACTTTCTGATGTATTCTGAAAAACGTTTTGTTCAGTGCATTGTGTCAGCAGGTTTGCCGGATCAGTGGGTCACGGGTCAAGGTTGGTGACCCGTTTCCAACTCTGATCACAATTAATAGGGCATTATAACAATATCATAGATGCACTTGAAAACAGTGAAAATTACGATGTAATATAGGGGCCTACACGGATTTGGCTAAAGAATTAGACAAGTGTGGTCATGGTATAATAGCACATAAAATGAAACGTACGGGAAAACGTATCTGTAACATCCTCAGAGTGTCAGCAGATTGTTAAAATCCAAAAGTTATATCATCATCAGTACGCAGCTCAGTACCATAATGAACAGTATTAGCCCCACCCACTCCTACTCATTATCATACTAACAGACATAGACAATAAAGTAACCAATAACAGTATAGTAATATCCTTTGCTGATGATAAAAACTTCAGCGGAAAAATTAGAAATGCGGAGGAGGCGGAAGCCCTACAGACGGACACAAATATAATATACAGATGGTCAGAAGACAACAACATAAAGTCTAACGCCGGAAAAAACTTAGCTCTCGCGATATGGAAGGAATGAGGAGCTAAAAAATAGAATATTATGCCATGAATATTAGGCAGAAAATTCAGAGAAGCACGAATGCAAAAGATTTAGGAGTTATAATGACCGATGATGCAAAATTTGAGACGCAAAATAAGATAGCAATTAACGAAGCAAAAAGGATTACGGGACAAATACTGAGAACCTTTAAAAAGAGGGACAAGAAAGAAATGATTCTCCTGTTGAAAATACTGATCATACCAGAACTTAATAGGTCTAATGTGACCCGAGTTTAATGGCAATATTCGATAGCATTTAAGGTGTTTTTTTTCTAAAACATCGAATAAATATATATTTTATGCTAGAAAAATATTAACTTTTAAACACTGAAGGAATCTTGCCCTAAGTTTGTTTCTATTCCAAAATATTGGACCCGATCTTATCTCTAATGAGAGATAAGATATAGGCCCATAATTTGGTGCTTGGACTCCGTTGAGGTCAATAGGACCCAGAGATTGGTATGTGGTGAGCTGTGCTGGGTGTAATTAAATATTTCTTGTGCAGCGGCACAATTAAAGCTACTAAAATCCACTTAAGTTCCTTGGTTTACTCCAATGGTGTGGGTATATATATAAAACTGTATTTAAAGCGTGCTGCGGGCTCCATAATGGTTTGGTGTTGTTTCGGTGTGTACGGCATCAACAGTACCATTCCATCTTAACTCACGGTACCATATCAAGTGGTCAACGCCTAGCGGGTCTAACCTTCATTTTCTCACGAGATAATGACCCAAAACCTAACAACCGTGGCAGGAATTATTTGAAGCATAAAAAGCAGAATGTGGTGACCATTATGGAATGGTCTCCACAGTCACCCGATCCGAATTCAGTTGAGAATTTATGGCCATTGTTAAGATCTAAAAAAGTAAAGTACAATCCTAACAAATTCACTGTTCTATGGGAATTGATTCAACAAAGCTGCGTAGAACAATTTTAACATCACTCAAGATATCAACAATGAATTGACTGAATCAGTGCTGTGAAGAGTGGCCAATGTATCGTTTGAAAAAGGAAGACATCTTATATTCTAGGGCCTTCATCGATAGTCCAATATTTTGAATATTTATTTCGTGATCAAATAATGCAAATTGATGAAATTCCGTCGTACAAATCAGTTATTTTCTAATTGTTACTGAAAATTGAAATGGATTCTTAAATTAATTTGGAAGCAGCAGTGGATGGAATAGAATAATATCAGTTTCATCAAACTCCAAAAAGAAATAAAATAAAATAATAAAAATCGAAATAGTATCGAACTCATAACATACGAGTTCTAAGGTCAAGTCTAGTTAAGTTAGATCAATTACACTGTACAACAAATTTTCGGTTCAGAAAAAAAATGGGAATAACATTCGGTCATTCTTAATATTTCGAGTGTACTGATTCCAAATCTGAAAATAGTTTTTTTTCTATCACATCACGTTTTTTTGTAATGACTGCTTAAAATCTTCATACCAATAAATAAGAATATATTGATAAACAGATAGGCTTTATCATATGGAACAGTTTAATTATTGCTATGCTTCAACATATATGCACAAAATTAACCTAAAACTCTCGTATTATACTGTTTTCAACTCATTATTTGTATTTATGCTGGCGTTTGTGTGATGCTTCTGGTTGGTCACGCTTTAAATTCCAGCAGAAATCGGCCAGCATAGCAGGACTCCACTTCCCTTTGTATCGGCTCTCCATTGTGGCTATATCCTGGTGGAATCTCTCCCCGTGTTCGTCGCTAACAGCAGATGCGTTTTCCGGAAAGAATGAGATGTGAATGCAAAAAATGAATTTTCAATGACATCTTACATCCGAGACGTTGGTATGAGTTGATAAGTTGATCCACAAGTGCAGCATAGTTGTCGTATTTAGTCTTTCCTAGTAGACCGCTGCACACGTTTTTGAATGCACGCCAGGCTGCCAACTCAACCTCATCCATCACCGCTTCAAAGTGTTCATCTAGCATGAGTTGGCGAATTTGAGGGCCGACGAATATGCCTTCTTTAATCTTGGCATCACTTATTTTTGGGAATTTTTCCTTTAGATATTTGAAGGCAGACTTATCCTGTTTCAACGCCTTTGCAAATTGTTTCGTCAGCCCTAGTTTTATGTGAAGTGGCGGCAAGATAACCTTTTCCTTTCGTACTAGTGGTTCGTAAATAACATTGTGAGATCCAGGTGAGGAATTGTCTCGCGGCGGCCATACTGAGTGTATGTAGTGTTCAGACCTTGCTCGGCTATCCCACTTGCATAGGAAACACATGTATTTCGTATAACCAGTTTGCAATCCATTGAGAATAGCCACACCCTTCAAATCTGCGCAGATAAGCCATTCATGTTCATTGTATTTTATACAGTCCAGAATAAAAGCAACATTGTCATGCGTTTCTCTCAAGACGACTGAATGAGCGATCGGAACATAAGGCATTGTGTTCCCATTGTGTAGCAGTACGCCCTTAACACTGTACAGAGATGCATCAATGAACAATCTTCACTGATTCGGTTCATAGCACAAACCCAGAGCATCGAACAGACCATGTATATCAATGCCATAACAAAGATTGTTCTTCATTGTGAAATATTCCTGCAAATCCAAGGAGCGCTTTCGGAATGCTGTAATTCGTACGTCTTCCGCCAGCAGATTCCATTCTTGTAGACGTGAGGCCAGCAGTTCACTTTGTTGCTTGGTAAGTATTAAATTACGGACCAAATCATTGAGTTCAGGCTGCGTGATGAGATGTTGTTCTTTCTTGGACTCGACTTTAGCTTCATAGCATTCGCCGTCTGAGGACGAGGGATGGGTATATCTGTAGAATGTTCCACAGGACGCATAGCAGAACGAAGATTTGGGTAGACTATAGCCTTTTTCCCTTTTCTGTTGCAACCTGCAATGTGAGACAATAGACATTGTTGACTACTTAAGATAGTATAATTGTGTAATACATTATGCAGAGCAGGATATGCTAAAATGTTAAAAACACCAAATTTGACGTATACTCAGAAAAATAAAAGATTCAAACCTGTGATGTTCGTTAAGCAGAAATAGCAATCAGTTCAATGGTCCAGCGGCTCTCTCCATACCAATGGGACACCGAATCCCAGACCAGGACCGGTGCCTTTGAACCATGCAATAACAACGAGCTTGTACATCTCACACAGCAGATATGAGGCGCCCAGTGCTTGTCCTGATCGCCAACTTTGCATGCGAAGTATAATTCATAAAGCTTTTTCACATGAGAAGTCAACTTCCTTTTATACTGTTTTAACGTTAATGTCCCACAAATATAACAAAAACTGTCTGGCGAATTTTTGCACTCTCTAGGCATTGTAGCATAACATCAATAAAAACCTGTAAAATAAGAAAATGATAGATCAATTTGCAATTTCACACAATATAGACGTTGTCGGTGAAATATACATAATTTGATAGCTGTTATTCAATAATACTCGCTTATAGCACCGATTTATGATAAAATATGGCTGACAGTTTTGTTTTAAATGATTAATGAAAGAAAGTTTTCATAAAATCAAAGTGGAAACACAGAGCCGAACACCGCCACCACAGCATATGCATGACTGAACAAAATGTAAAAGATGCGTTCAGAGAACCAGTGGTTCTCAAAATGATACAATGAAATAGGGTCATTTTCATAAAATCGGTGGGTAATACAAATAAATGAATGTTATTTTCGCAATCTACGCATATAATTAGCCATAAAAATGATCTCATTTCCGTTTTTTTTCACTGTTGTACAGTGTAATTAACCCTTTCGCTGCGTAATTCAGATATACCCAATAAAACAGTTCGGAAGTATCTCAATGACGCAGCGAAAAGGTTAATTTGGACTAGGTTAAGTTAAATAAGATGTTAAACAGAAGTTTTAATTTTTGAGCTGGGAAATTCAAATTCTTCGAATAGGCACTCCACAAACAAAATATAGAACCGATATATATATATATATATATATATATATATATATATATATATATATATATATATATATATATATATATATACAGGGTGTCCCATAAGTCCGGCATCATAGGAAAAATAATAAAAAAAGGCAAAACAAAAGCTTTTATTTACAGAACGTGCTCAGTATGTCCACCATTGTTTTCACTACACAAATTCAGACGTGATACCCAGTCAGCAAACACACGGTGAATGATGTCAGGAGTAATGGTGTTACATGCCCCAATAATCCGCTGCCGCAAATGTTCAACACTCCTAACTTTCTCTGCGTATACCAGCGCTTTCAAGTGGCCCCAGAGATAAAAATCTACTGGCGTGAGATCCGGGCTTCTAGCTGGCCATTCCACAGGCCCCTCGACGTCCTATCCAATGACCAGGGAATTGTTGGTACAGGTATTCCCTTACTTGGGTGCTGTAATGTGCAGGAGCGCCGTCTTGCTGGAACCATGTTGGGAAATTTCCTTCTTCGTTCCAGGATAGCAGTCGCTGTATCATCGTTAGTGGACCTCCTTGAAGGTCCACTGCGTGGTTTATCTTCTATGGATCCTGTTTCCTTAAACTTTGCAACAAGTCTGCTAACACACCTCTGTGTTATTGGCTCGCGGTCTGGATGCAGTCTGTTAAATTCAGCAGCGGCCTCTCTTTGACTCCGATTTCCTATGAGTAGAATTATCTGGATTCGTTCTTCCTTGCTCACAGACATTATGGCCTGTAGAAAGAGAAAAATATGAATTATGGTTTATAGAAATAGAAAAATATGAATTTCTCCTATGATGCCTGACTTATGGGACACCCTGTATATATATATATATATATATATATATATATATATATATATATATATATATATATATATATATATATATATATCAACGTAAAGAACGACGCTTGTATAGGAGAATATTCCGCGCAAGATGAGGAGAGAGAACGAAACAAATGAAAAAATGAGGTAACCACCCGGGAATCGAACCCGGGATCTTCCGATTGCCGGTCAGATATGATAACCATTACACAACGGGCCTCACTCAAACATATTCTCCTATACAAGCGTCGTTCTTTACGTTAATTATACTGCGTGTTTGCAGTTAAAATGTATATATATATATATATATATACACACATTTAACTGCAAACACGCAGTATAATTAACGTAAAGAACGACGCTTGTATAGGAGATATTCGCGCGCAAGACGAGAGAGAGAGAGGGTGGTTACCTCATTTTTTCATTTGTTTCGTTCTCTCTCTCTCTTGCGCGGAATATCTCCTATGCAAGCGTCGTTCTTTACGTTAATTATACTGCGTGTTTGCAGTTAAATGTATATAATGTTACGGCATGCGGGAGGTGCCCCTTGGGGCATTGGTTTCTGCGAGTATGTAGAAGAATTACGGCATTTGGAAGAGTGAGGCCCATGGTGTAATGGTTATCGCATCTGACCGGCAATCGGAAGATCCCGGGTTCGATTCCCGGGTGGTTACCTCATTTTTTCATTTGTTTCGTTCTCTCTCTCTCGTCTTGCGCGGAATATCTCCTATACAAGCGTCGTTCTTTACGTATATATATATATATATATATATATATATATATATATATATATATATAATTCATTAATGAGCGTATTATAATATTATATACTTAATTTAAAAGCATGGCTCTGCTTATACGAGCACACTTCCTTGTAAAAAATTATAAATTATTAACAATTATATTTATATATTTACTTATTTTTTTAAATGAGTAAAAATGTGAATAGCCTGAAGACGTCAAACATGGATCACTTCTTAATAAAAGTCAGCTATGACGGAGGGCCTTCAGGGAACTACGTGAACCAAACACCACCCCAACCACACGTCCTGATTACTCAACCAAATTTTTTTTGGTGTGTGTGTGTGTGTGTGTGTGTGTGTGTGTGTGTGTGTGTGTGTGTGTGTTTTAAAACTGGATTACATTTTTATTTATTTACTGATTAAATTTTATTTCGTGTTTCGATAGAAATCGGTTGTAAAGAAGGAATTAATTATGAATTATCTTTTTCGCCTGATAATATGCTTTAATTAACATCTCAAATCAACGATATAAATTCTTGATTCTTATTTTTTGCATATATATATATATATTTTTTTTTTTTAGTCTGTCCTATAATATGTTATGTTTTAGTTGTTGCAGGCCAAATATCTCCTAGATTTGGTAGGTCAAAGAGAGCAATGTTTTTGCAGTTGCGTGTTGGATGGTGGCACAATTTATGCTTGGCACTGGATTCATTTTCTTAACTTAAATTGGGTTAAGTTTGGTATGATCTCAGTAGAAGGTATTATATTTAACTGAACATATATATATATATATATATATATATATATATATATATATATATATATATATATATATATATATAATATATATATACAGGGTTGGAGAAAAAATCTTTGAGGATTTTATACATACAAATAATTTGTTAATAATAAATAAATCCCAATGATATCACTGCAGTGGATGTGATACTTTTCAAAGAACTATACAAGGCCAGGAATGACTCTAGGCTAGAACGTGAAGGCCTAGGCCCTAGCCCCAGTCAGGGCCATGTCAGTAAGCATGGAATACAGCAATGAAGAAAAAGTGTATCTTGTATCGTGGGCTATTTATTATAATAATCGTAAAGAAAGTTTGCGTTTATTTCAAGAAAAATATAATAAACTACCAACAAATGCAACCACACTTCGATACTGGAATCTCAAACTTTTGGAAACAGGGAACCTGGTAAAAGATCGTCCAAGAAACGGAAGGCCAGTAACGGCGACAGGAGACAGAAACAAAGAAAACGTCCTCGCCAGTTTTCAAACCGAACTACGATTTCAAACCAATTTACTCTCAGCTCATATACGAAGATGATTTTGATAGGCGGCTGCAGTTTGCTGAAACAATGAGACAAAAGTGCAACAATGATCCAGATTTTGTTCGAAAGATCAAATTTTCAGATGAATATGTCCTCGGTTTAACGAGTAAAGGAAACAAACACAACGTTCACCACTGGGCGAAAAAAATCCCAAAATACGATTGGGTAAACCCGTTAAAACGGCTACACTAACAGTTTGGGCGTGCATTGGTTATTCAGGACTCGTTTCCTTTGACATATCGAAAGATACGATGGATGGAAAACGCTATTGCCAGGTATTGAGAGACAAAGTTTCGCGCAGTTTACTAATGGCGTTGGCAGGAATTGGCTTTATCAACATGATGGAGCGCCGCCACATTACTCTGCAGCTGCCCGTGAGATTCTGGATGACGAACCTTGAAGGAAGATTGCTTAAGCGGGAAGGTCCCATCGAGTGGCCAGTCAGTCAGATTACCCGATTTAACCCTCATGTGATTTCTGACTTTGGGCTTATTTGCCCAAATTGTGAATGCCCTTGGCCGCAGAATAGATGAACAAGTGAAAAGGATCCCACTCGTTATGTTCAGAAGAACAATGAAGAGTTTCACAGAGAGAATCCACAAATGTATCATAGCGGATGAAGAACGCTTTGTAGATTAAATTACAATTTAACAAAATATTTGGATGAATAAAATTCGTACAGAATTTTTGTTTGATTTGTTTCATCATTTGAACACTTATCTGTATCATGTTAACTAAATAGTTGTATGTGTAAAATCCTTAAAGACTTTTCTCCCACCCTGTGTATATATATATATATATATATATATATATATATATATATATATATATTTGCACGCTTTTAGGTATACTAAATTATAATTAATGTAATTTTCTTAAAATTTATAATTCTTCAATGATATAATGACGTAAAAAGTTGTATTTTATTGACTGTAAAAAAATGATTCATTGATGCAAAGAAGATTCACACAATTCCAGATTGGAGAACACTACTTAATGACCAATTTAAACGATCAATTGACCTCCCCACAAAAATTTTAAACAAATTAATTTTAAATAAATTCACGTATAATGTGTGTGTGTGTGCGTGCAGTGGGAAATAAGGGTATGTTTGTTCCCATAGAACCTGTGGGATGGGAATAATTCCCTTGTGTGTCCTTGATTTATATTTCATTTCGATTCGTTCTTTCTAAAATTTAACTATATATATATATATATATATAATATATATATATATATATATATATATATATATATATATATATATATATTATATTTGTGTGTGTGTGTGTGTGTGTGTGTGTGTAGGGGTTGGTCAGAAGAATGGAAACACTCGCATTTTCGATGCTGTTTTGTGATATCATTAATGGCGTTATATACTTTACTAAATTGATATGTGAACGCGTATAATATTGAGAACATCTTCTATTTTAATATTTTGATACTGATTTTCATGTTCTTGTAGAATAAATAAAAATATGACGCTTGGAAAAGATGTTACCAACTGTGAAAGGGGGCATGATAGTAGGAGCCCGTTTGGTTAGTGGCTCACTATTAAAACTCGCGTAACTGACCTCGTATGTCGAAGAACATTCATCAAGGTTATGAATACGTGGAAGGAAATTTTAAAAAATACGTGAAAACTTTGTTCAAAGCTCAAAAATAGCGTGCAAAGACCAGTATCAGTCAAAACGATGTTACGGGAACTATAGTAAATTTAGCCCCTCATAACACAAACCACTGCAAAAAATCGAATAAAGTTATAGTTGGCCAAAATAATGGAAACGCTATTCTGCTGAAGTGGTTTAGTTTTTGTTAATTTTTTTCATGTAGTTATAACCTTGGGAACTGTTCTTCGAGATGCAGGAACAATCACGCGACTTTTAATAATAATAATGAGGCACCAACCAAACGGCCTCCTACTATCATGCCCCTTTCACAGTCAGTAACATCTTTTCCAACCGCCATTTTTTTTATTCTGCAAGAACAAGAAATACCAATATCAGCATACTTAAATAGAAGATGTTCTTAGTATTATATGCATTTACCTATCAATCTTAATAAATATATAATGCCATTAATGATATCGGAAAATACAGTATAAAAAAATGCGTGTTTTCATTATTCTGTCCGACTCGTGATGTACCTATTCCAAAATTTAGGCGATGCTGATTCTTTGCCTATATTTTAAAAAATCAATTCCCTTCATAAATTTTCCTAATCTAATTTGAAAACTTTTAATTTTCATATTTTTACATTTCAAATTTGTTAAAATGCTTTCCTTAGCTCATTCCACAATATACAATACCAGAATTGTTACCCCTTTACCGTAGCTAAAATAATGTTAAAAAGTTTTATTACTCAGTAAAATAATAAAATAATTTTATTTTAGTTTCATAAATTGAATCCCAATATTTAAAATAATTGTTTTTCCCTTATGTTCAACGTATTTTCTTTCAACAATCTCAACAACAACGAAATTTTTCATTAAAATTTCTCAAGTTCTGATGGCCAATTTTATGATAATAATAAAAAAATGGATATAAAACTTGGATTTATAAAATTATTAAAATACTTAAAATAAAATCAACATAATAAGATGGTTTAATATATAAATTATAAAGTACGACTTAATACAGAATTATTATTCGTATAGAGTAGGAGATTACGATAGTTTATAATATTTAGAGATTAGCTAGTTAGAGAAAATGTAAATTTATGAGCAACTTAACTTATTAAGCTTTGCCTTTTTCGTGAATGTAAAATATTTTTATATAATAACACTTTGAAATGAGTATAAATTAGCATAAATAGTGTTTTTTGTTTGTTCAGTTTTCTATTAATATAGATTTTGTTTTGTAATAAAAAATTTAAAATTTAAAAAATTCGGTGAAGGAATCGGCTAAATTTGGCCGATGCCGATGCCCAAAAATGGCCGATTCTGCCATAAAAATAAATAAATAAATAAATATATAATATATATATATATATATATATATATATATATATATATATGAAAGTATATATAAGAAAATATAATTTCTTGTATTTTTCTTTACTAGAATTATGAAGGCGTATGGTTATGCCTTTACGACATAATTTAAGTTCATCTTGACATCGTTTAAGATAATACACTGAAATTTGGGGAAATTCAGGGGAATTCAAGGGGAAAACGACAAATCTCTATAATTATTTAAAATTATACAAAATTATACTCTGAAATATTCTTTTAAAATAATTTTGGAGAGTTATGAAAATAAAGATTTGAAAATTACTTTTTTTGTCGTCATGGTAACGAAAATAATTTGTGATGTAATTATTCTGTTATTAATATTGTGTTTTGCTCGCAATTACGCTTGTCATTATAAATAAATAAAAGTTTCCTTAAAAATATTTGCCTCAATTTATTTAGAATTATTTGACAAACATATTTTCTGTACCATAAAATTTATAATATATATATATATATATATATATATATATATATATATATATATATAATCATGCGGGTTGCTTCTACACAGCTTCAATTTAATATTTAGGAGAAATCCAATGACAAGGAGAAATGTAAATGCCATGAAAAGTCTTCTTTAATGCGCAACGTTTCGAGCAATACGCTCATCTTCAGGCTGTTTAATAACAATGTGAAATTAAAATCAATATTGAATGAAAAACAAAACAGAAAATTTCTATAACCTATTCATAAAGACAAATTTTAAAGACTGAGAAAAGAGGGTTAAATTCTAAGTTATACAGATTTACATATAAAAATTAAGAAGCTATTTTTAAATACATATAGTAAATGTGAAATTAATACACTGGAAAAATTAACAATAGTACACTGGAATAATGAAACTAACTAACCTTACACTGCAGTTTCCGAGGCTAACTGATTTAAGCAGAGGCAAAAACAAGAGATGGCGAGGGCGATTGGGGAAGGGGGATTATAAGGAATTGGGGAAGGAGGAGGGATCATAGCAAATTGAGGGGGACGGCGGATGAGTCAACATTTAGACTAGGGGACAATGATTTAATGAAAAGCGATTCCAAAATTCTTAGTGAGTTGGGACAAGTATTACAACCAAGAATTTTAAAATTGTCTAAAGTGACATCAGTTTTACATTTTATGCTGTGTTCGCGAATACTCGAAGCTTCTTTAGTTTTTAAAATTTTACCTGTTCGGCCACTTATTCCCATATGCGAATAAGTGGATGCGAATCCAGTGTATTAATTTCACATTTACTATATGTATTTAAAAATAGCTTCTTAATTTTTATATGTAAATCTGTATAACTTAGAATTTAACCCTCTTTTCTCAGTCTTTAAAATTTGTCTTTATGAATAGGTTATAGAAATTTTCTGTTTTGTTTTTCATTCAATATTGATTTTAATTTCACATTGTTATTAAACAGCCTGAAGATGAGCGTATTGCTCGAAACGTTGCGCATTAAAGAAGACTTTTCATGGCATTTACATTTCTCCTTGTCATTGGATTTCTCCTAAATATATATATATATATATATATATATATATATATATTATATATATAAAAGGCCCATACATTTCTGAAACCGTATCCCTAATGGAAGATAATATCAGGGCACCACCTGATATATTATCGTGTTCTAAAACATTATACCATATATATAATATATATATATATATATATATATATATATATATATATATAATGGTATAATGTATATATATATATATATATATATATATATATATATATATATATATATATGTGTGTGTGTGTGTGTGTGTGTGTATTTGTTTGTGTTCGCCTGCGTGCATACCTTTTCATTATATATTTATCTTTGTGGGTATAATTTCTTATTTTATATTTTGAAGTTGTTCATTTTTACCAAATGATTAAATCTGACTTGTTTTCGCCAACCAAATTCCGTTTCAAAAGTCGAGAATAAACGAGTCGTTTAAAATGAGAAACACAATTTATATTTCACTCTCACAATTCTTCGCCAAAATATAAAAAAAAAAATATTAACAAAATTTTTAAGTATTAAATTATATTATTGAATAGTGGAAATTGCATAGATCTCGTGATTAATTATATTTAGATAACTGTTGATAACTCGCGAATAGTTGAAATATAATATATATATATATATATATATATATATATATATATATATATATATATATATATATATATATATATATATATAAGGGGTGTAACCTTCTCCCGCAAAGCGTGGTGTAATTTGAAATACTGTATTTGACAATTGTGGTGTACCCAAAATTTCGTTCGAAATAACTGTACTTTTCGTTCCTTTTGTCCTGCCTTCGAGTTTCTCGATAAAGATCTTCTTGACAGACAATCGAAAGCGTCTTAATAAAATACAGATGAAAGAGATTGCCTTTATCATTTATCCGAGTACCCATTTTATGTTTGTTTAAGAAAACGTGTTTATAATGGTACACAAGGCTTCTTGCTATGAGGTACTCCTCTCTCTCTCTCTCTCTCTCTCTCTCTCTCTCTCTCTCTCCTACTTGGGTATGTGAGCAGTACGACAAACTTGTCCCGCTTACGGTTCTTGAGGCCAATAGTAAGTCGTACCCAAAAGAAGAGTCGATAGCGGTACTTTGCTTCGCATAAGCGTGTATGAAAGGACTATGTCAATAGATTGCTCGCAGTATTTCTTACATGCGCGTTTCTCGTGAGCATGAAACTTTGTGTACGTCAGTGTAGGACCTCCGTGCGCGAGTTGGAAGTGAGGAATTTTTGAGATGATAGGCGTAACCGCCGTAATTATTAATGACACACCATTGAATTAAAAATATATTAATTATACGCCCTTTTAAATGTGTTCCTGAAAAACATAAATTTTTATGCTGACTCCCTCAATCTAATAACATTTTGTCCACTTGATTAGCCCAGTAATATCACGTGATTTGTAGATTAAATGAAAAATAATACATTACAAAGTGCTCGATTCTCTAATTATATTTGACATTAAAAGAAACCATTATAGAATTACCATTTATATTCTAATACATAAATACACCCATACTGCTTATATATATATATATATATATATATATATATATATATATATATTTATATATATATATATTATATATATATATATATATATATATATATATATATATATATATATATGTTTCGTTCTCTCTCTCTCATCTTGCGCGGAATATCTCCTATACAAGCGTCGTTCTTTACGTTAATTATACTGCGTGTTTGCAGGTAAATATATATATATATATATATATATATATATATATATATACGTAGCTCAGTGTGAAACACCGTTTCCCTATGAGCGAAGTGAAGACACTGAGGGCGGGGGTTCGAACACCGATGATGCTGGTAATAATAATACAGGAGTTAGTGCAATGAGGCGTATTAGTGGTCGGGCTCTGTGCCAGCTTCTTGCCCTCCCAATTGATTATATATATATATATATATATATATATATATATATATATATATCATGCTTGAACACACACGACTTTACATAATGCAAAAAATGCCCCTCCACCAGGATGGGACCCAACACCTCTTGAGCAGAAGGCGAGGTTAGTACAATGTGGTGGATATTTCACGTGCAGAAGTTTTTCCGTACTAACCCTTTTGCACTACGAGCAATTGCGGCACTTTATTCGGATCTGTGGTGTTATCTCTTTCGTAACATTTAAGGTCGTACGACGGACGGAAGGAGGGGAGCACGGCTTTTGGTTGGATTCGAACGACAACCCAAACGAGGATGACGCGGAGAAGTACCCAAATCGATGAAAACTGAAGTAAGAGCCGAGACTCGACACGAACCCAGTGCCTTCAAATTAACACCCTTGCGCTGTATCATTAAGCTACTCTCGAGTGTGACCCATAGATGGAATATCATGCATGAATACGCACGAACACCTCTGGACGCGAAAGCGTTATGCGTTCCCTCGGGTGTTGAAATATTCGTCAGGTTGTACTATTACTTTGTCGTAGGGTGGTGGTAGCGCCATCACCCTTTACTCAAGGGGTGCTGGGTAACAATTCTGGTGGGGTAATTTAATATACTGTGTGTATATATATAAATAAAGTTGTTTGTGGGACAGCATTTCTCCTGCAAAGATGAACAAAATCCTTTTCGTATCGCATTTGCACGTAATATACATTTATAAGATTTTCTCTTTGGATAACACCTTAAACATTTGTAATTTTTAAGGCAATTACACGTTATTGAAACATAAAGTGGCAATATTTATGCGCACTTTCCGTTGTAATTTATACGTCTATATACGTCCGTTTGAAATATTTTTATCCATTTAATAAATTAAGTTAGCATTCTTGGCTTAAAATATTTACATCCCGCGGAGGTCTGCGAAGAATTAAGGCTGCATGCATCACTGAATTTGACTTGGAGGAACGGTTAAGGAAAAAAAATGTAAACGGAGCTGCACAGTGAGGGAGAGTCAATGGTGTCATTCGACGAAACTGGGTACCAGGCATTTGCGAAGGAGTTCCTGTTGACAGCTTTGGTGATCAAAGTGTCTGATTTGCGTCGTTTAATACACGCGTCTAGAAGATTTTTGCCAAGGTCAAACTATCTCGTATTTAAGGAGGTATTGACGAATGTGGAGGTCCTATTTATGATTCGAGGCATTCGGAGTGCCAGGAAACCAAATAGGTGATAGTCCGCGTGAGATAACACTGACCTTATTTGGATTTTAGAGATGGCACCCGAAATAATGATTTATTACCTTCAAGTTTTAGACGCTTCCTTCATCGAAGCAAAGCTGTGAGAAGAACTGTTAAGAAATACTTGGACATCTGGCACTCGTATGGTATTATGGCTCTTTCCTCACTCGGAGTTGATTATCTCATGAAAATTAACTGTTGCTTTTTAATATTTATCAAAACCACATTTGTATTTTATTATATTTTACTCTATTGAAATTCGCGTCGATGAAGATCTATTTAGAAAATTATCACGCATGGATGACGGTGAAAACACTGGATTAAAAAAAATCATCCAAATGAGACCCTTGAATTTACATAGTGGAAATGACTCGAATATATTCTAACAAACGTTCTTTGCTCCTTGTAGGAACGTTGTTCCGTGTAAAGAACAGAAAAGGGGTTTACGTTCTGCGCGATGCGAATAACCCATGAATCTCTCGGAATAAATGGTAAGATACGCTAATGCGGTTAAAAAAGAATAGTAATGGATAACGCCGTCTTATCGCGGTCCTGTTATGTGCGGGGAAAGTTCATGGCGCTTGTTCTCGCTAATGAACCAGAGCCGTTATAAAGGGTTACGACATTACACTTTATTATTATCATTAGTATTGTTATTATTATTATTATTATTATTATTATTATTTATTATTATTAATTTATCTGCTTCGGGATGTTTGAAATAATTTTATATAGGGAATAATTACATTATTTTGCATAAAAGGTCATACGAGTGTGTGTGTATATATATATATATATATATATATTAATATATTATTGATAGGAAAGGAACAGGTGTTTTGAGAAGTTTTATAAATCATTTTAATGCTTTTACATTACAGTAACAGTTAATATAATTATGTATATTATAAACTCCTCCTCACATGCCTGTATGTGTGGGTACATATTTCTTTATATTAATTATTAAGTCAAAGTTTGATAATCGAATAAATGTCGACAATAAATTGCTGCAAAACACTTCACTAGTATCAATTATGTACTCTCTCTCTCTCTCTCTCTCTCTCTCTCTCTCTCTCTCTCTCTCTCTCTATATATATATATATATATATATATATATATATATATGTGTGTGTGTGTGTGTGTGTGTGTGTGTATTCAGTGTTTGAGACACACGTTAATAGTGTGAGTTGCATACTTTTATTTCCTCTGAACTCATTACATCGTATTAACTTATGTGCCGTACCTTATTTTTGGTGAATACCTTGAACTGTATAAGAATTGTAATATATATTAAATATATATATATATATATATATAATATATATATATATATATATATATTATATTATATATAATATTACCCCAACAGGATTCGAATCGGAGACTCTTGATTCGAAGTTGCAGGTCCTGCTACTGAGCATTATGAATAATCACGCGTGATCAGTGAATGATCCATATATATATATTATATATATAATATATATATATATATAAAATATGAGAGAGAGAGAGAGATCGTATTTCGATTTGAGGGTGTATTTTGCTTAATGGAATACATTCATTATGGATCGTATATTACATCTTAATTCCATTGTTAACCTGTCGTTCGTAGTTGCCTATGGGTCTATATATGCCTATAACACACATACATCATTTCGTGTTCTTGTTGAGATGACTACACTTTATTACAAAAATGTAGATTCTAGAACCGTTGCATGCAGGCATTAGCATCCTGCAGTGTTTTTATATACAAATAACGAAGTCGTGCATGCTGCCTAATTGAGTATATATATATATAATATATATATATATATATAATATAGAGAGAGAGAGAGAGAGAGAGAGAGAAGAGAGAGAGAGAGAGAGAGAGAGAGAGAGAGAGAGAGAGAGAGAGAGAGAGAGAGAGAGAGATTAAATGCTAACTGTTAATTGTAGCAGTTAAATCGAGTAATTTTTAGCTCTATAAATTTCTTTTAATTACTTTTAGATATTTTGATGACGTGAGAAGTAATAAATTACATTATTAATTTGTCTCTCTATCTATCTATCTATACTCATCCAATAGTACTTAATTTGCAATCATGTGTTGTTAAATTCCAGGTAAATTTATATTGGGAATAAATAACCGTTTCAGAAATATATACACACACACACACACACATAAATATTCCCTTATAAGCACTGTGAGGAGACCACATGGATATATCATTATAAAATAAGGTATAGTCATCCATGTGTAAAACTGACATATACAGTTATGGTAAATTATATTCTAAAATACAAAGTCATAATTTTAAGTTTTATTGTGGTGAAGTTTTTTAAATATATTGTGTGGTTTTAAGTTTAAAAGTGTAACAATTCCACTCTTCCACCTTCTTTCGGTACCACTATATTGAAATTACCCGTAATCATAACCATCGTCATGGTGTAACACCTGTATTTCAACTAATACCGGACCTTCATTATAACTTTTAATGTCAGTGAATATCGGCTATTTTGTTTTTCTATTTTTATCATCAAGCTTTTACATGGTGAGGTCTTTGTGGCTATTTTGTTCCGAGGGTTATCTCTGCTAACTGCCTCGAACATGGATGCCCCATTACTGGTGTGAGGGTAGGGCCGCATGGGTATGTGTTGGTATGTGTTCAAACATCTGTCAGGATTCCTGTGGAACACTAGAAATGAGAAAGTATTTTATGCGATAAGTGACATATATATAATATATATATATATATATATACACGTAATAAAGAACAAGGGACAGAAATAAAATGAACCATTTGAGCTATTACAGCCACTGAGCTCAAACTATCTGAGCCATCTGGGCGTAAAAGAAGATCCTGAATAGCTTCGGTGCATACTAAAAAATCTGCTTCAGAATCAAGGAAGGGTACTCAAGAGTCTATTTCATATCCTTGACCCCCCCCCCCCCTCCTCCAACCCCACCGTTTTCTTCCTTCCCACAAGCTTCCCCCTCCTCCCGCTTTATAAATCCCTACTTCGGTCCTTCTTGGCACTCCTTCACCGTCTCTTCTTATAACTAATAAATGGAAAGGAAACCCACTTAATGGCAACGCTTTAGTGATTTAATTAAGTGATAACTTTGAGACTTCTTGTATGGAAAAAGGAGTAATTTTGTTTCACTTTTTATAGAAAGAAAATAGACTTGGCAATTGGTAGCAATTTCATTAGAAGAAAAGTAGTGCCTCTTTGGTTAGAAGGAGAGGCATTTGGAACAAAGAAACATTCCGTCAATGATTTGGCACTGAACAAATAAAAAATATAAGAGCAAATATGTAGAAACTTACTTCTCTCTCTCTCTCTCTCCTCTCTCTCTCTCTCTCCTCTCTCTCTCTCTCTCCATATATATATATATAATATATATATATATATTGCAAGAGAGCAACTCGCTTCTCCACCAAGCCAGGTCTAGAGGCGGGGCCACCAGCTTGACCTTCGTGTGAAGAAAGACCGACGGACCGAACCCTAACGAGCGAGGTAATGAGGTAACGAAGTATAGGCCCATATATGGGATGAATTTCACAATTAAACACGTGAAATGAATGAATGATGCAAACCCACAAGGAAAAAGAAAATGATTCCAAGGCCTTTCGTGTATTCAGAAGGTGACGAGGTGTACTTCTGAATGCACGAAAGGCCTTGGAATCATTTTTCTTTTTCCTTGTGGGTTTGCGTCAATATATATATATATATATATATATATATATATATATATATATATAGAGAGAGAGAGAGAGAGAGAGAGAGAGAGAGGAGAGAG
>JAJOZX010011263.1:5000-30000 GCA_023014485.1 Bathynomus jamesi
TCAAAAATGTCAATCAATGTTATTTCCCCATTATGCTAAAATCGAAATGTTCACTCCTCGAACCAAAGATATCTTCACATAATGGGGATCTGTCTGTCTGTCTGTATACTCTGTATATGTTTTCCTTTAAGGTCCGATGAGGATTTGACACGAGTTATACACTCTTTTGAAGGGAATACGGATGATATACTAATCAGTCAACAATGTCAAATAATGTAAGTGTTTTTCGATCTTTTTGGGATAAGAAGACGCAATATATTTTCATAAATTTATTAAATGAAAGAAATCAGTACAATAAACGAATATACGAACAAAAACATTATAATATACAACGAGTACGTACAATTGGAAAACGGTTTTTTATCTGTCTACATACCATTTCATCGTTTCGGTGAGTGTGACACGGGTCAAATAAATTTAAAAAATTTATAAATTCTTTATCATTTGACATATGCATGAGAAATGAGACACAGTACATTCCGCAAACATTAGTAAAATATCCCTGCATACGAAATGGGTTCCATACAACTTCGGGAATATGTAACTGAGCGAGAAATTTTACAATAATAGGGTCACTCCAGGGTTGAGTACCGAGTGAATCAAAATAGTACAGGCGCTGTCTATTTTTAAAATAGACAGCGATCCAGTGAATCCCTTCATTACCGATGATGTCTGTGTTCACAATAAGACTACCGCATTCTCGCGTACTTGGCAAACTCAATGTTTCATTCTTCGCAAACACGCCGATAAATTTGGAACGTGTGACTCGCTCCATTACTTTCTGAAGTGTATTAGCATCCATTTTAAAAGTCAGTGATAACGCTTCTAAATCTATCTACTTCTATTAGGGCTTGCGATTCGAGATATACTAGTACACTAATAGGAGCGTCTATAGGCTTGGCGAATTCCAGCCGCACTGAGATGTTACCGCTCTGCTGTGGTGTTAAATGGGTATTTACGCTAGCAGATAAGTCAGGTGTAATGTCAAACGGATAAAGGTTAAATTGATCAATGAATTCTTCCTGCGTTACCCCATTACCAAGCTCATCACAATCACCTGCAATATGGGTCAGATTACTATAGGCTCTGGCACAAAGAGGTAACACAGCATCTGATGAATAGTCCGTACCCATTGTTCCACCCAAAGCAGTGCCATTAACGTATAGAGTTATATTTTTAAGTCCGAAATTCTCGAATTTAAAGGCACTCTTTTTATATTTTCCATTCACCGAAGCGTGGTCCTGCATGCCGATTAATATCCTTTTAGGAAGATTTCCCAGGGCAATGTTTTCTATCTGCTTCGATGCCAACCCTGCAGGAACCGTATATAGTTTGATCTGCACTCTGTTAATAGGATATTTCACTGTAGCGTTTAGTAAATTTTTCTCAATTTCTAGTTGTTTTGGTGAACTTAATTTCACTCGCCGTACGCGGAGGTATGTGTCCATAATGTGAACCACAACGGACTTTGCGCCCTCTTCTTGATTCGCATCCAGATTTAAGCAGATCTCAGGACTCGTGCGGGTGAGCTTTATTTTCATATCCACCCCGTTCACAAGCAACTTCTCCTGGAAAGTGAAATCTGTGTGCAACCGTCCAAAACACTCGTATATTTTCTTTTTAGAATTTTTAAATTTGTCCTTTATACTATTTTCATCTTTAGTTTGATAATATCCCTCCGCACTTAAAAAGGTAGCCTTCGCTTCTTTGGAAAAGTTGAGGACATTTTCCAAATAGGCTCGTAGATGATAGTACCCCGTGCCTGCCGATATGTTGGTCTGATTTAAATATACGTCACACTGGTTGAATATGGCGTGCAGAAAGTTTGTTTCAGGGTATACAGCATATTTGTCATCGCAGGCCGTTCCATCAGAATGGGCTATACGTAGCTTAGCGTACATGTGCACACAGCTTGGATCAAAAAAGTAAGGACCTGAGCTGGGTATCACGAATTCTATAGGTGCACTCGGGGAACTAATTGTGTTTAAAGGGTTAATTGTAATAAAGTCACTGTGCTCAATAGAAACTTGGGTTGGCGGGAGCTCAAAAAAGGACAGCTCCGACTTACAGCATTGTGAACTACATGGGTGGATGAAGCGTGCCATGGCGAAATAGTGACTCCTCTCTCGACAAGTGGTAAACAAACTATGATTCATGAGATCAATATCCTTAGCTTATATCAGTCAAAAAAGTGGTCAACCATAGGTTTCATTCGCTTACAGCATTTCTTTTTTGATAGCCTTTTACGTTTAATACCACGTGACCCCTTCTTCTTCCGGGGAGCCCTCCTCTTCCCGCCACCACGCATTTTTCTCTTTGCATCTTTGATGATTTCGTTCCGTGTACGCTTTAAATGTTTTTTTAGGGCTTCTTTAGGTTTAGCCCCGGCCAATATGTCTTCTGCAGTGTTAAGGCCTGATTGTAGCGCTTTCCTTCCAAGGTATCTGGCACCCCTCTTCAGCAAAGGAACAGCCGTACGTAGTATGGATGAAAAAATGGATCCAAGTCCACTACCGCGCTGGTATCGCATCCCTCGATAGACGGTGAAAGGCTTTCTATCCATTATAACTCAGTGCGTCGAAAGTGTAGCTTCACTGTTAAGCTCCCGTTACCGAATGGGAAGTTTTCGCCCTCAATCGTTCTTATATATATTGTGATATTGGTTATTAAATTAGTTGCGACATTCACATAATGGGGTCTGTCATATGTAATACTCAAACTCCTTCCTCTATGGTTGGGGATGTGAGCAATGCGCAGCAGGCGTGCCTGGGTATCCCCAACAAACTGGTGCTCCACTATATTACTGTAAATATAGCACATGTCTGGGGACCTTTCAGCCAATTTCTCCATCTTCAATTGATACATTAATCTGGACAAGTTATACTGTGTCTCGTGAAATGTGTCTCTTTGGAAGGCTGCGCTATATCGGCCGTTGGTTAGAATTTTGAACTTTCTATGTTCTTTAAGACATCTGTTAGTCTTTGATTTTAGGATTAGTGTATGTGCAGGGTTGTTTACGATTTCATATACTAAATCATTCGTAAGGTTTGAGTTTCTTAAACTTACGTTTAAGCCTCTCACAACATCCTCGGCCGAACCATATTGACCCGGCCCTAGTCTTACTTCTGTACTGTAATACCGTGCAATCTTAGTCCAAGCGATGCGCATAGTTTCATCCATAGCTACCCCAGCTTTTTCACACTCGTCAATGTCTCTAAGAATCGTAAAAACGGTTTCTTCATGTTCAATATTTAAAAAGACGGTGTCCAGCTGAATTTCGCATATCCCCACCTCATACGAATCACGACCCAATTCAATGTGCCCATGGAGTTCTGTTACAAAGTTGGCTAGCGTGTTGTTAGGGTGTACAGACAGGGACGAGGAGGACGGGAGTGTGACGTAGAAATGGTTAGGAGCCATGTTGCATACTATTTAAGCTTCATTATTGCATCAGCTTTTATATAGGTGTTGAAGCTTTCTGGGTACCCTAGCCATTTCACCAGGTACATTTTTCTCCTTCCTGAACCTTTGCTTCCTAAAATTTTCTCAATTTTAAACACATTTTTTTCTAAATTAAACGCGACTTTCTGCATTCCTCGCGGTAAAAGCCTCCTGAGATTTCTTCCCCATTCAAATCTTCAATGTAATACATCATTATCACACCTTTAGGTCTCACAGCCCTAACTTTAAAAATCTCGCGTGTCCATCCTTGCTCAAAACCCTTTGCGAATTTATTCCCCGAACGCGACAGCCTTACATAATCATTGATTTTGAAGCGCACAGAGTGGTGGTGGTGGTGGTGGTGGTGGTGGTGGTCCATCTCTTCTCGGGAGCGTACCTCTTTCTAAAACTTCGTTAGGTGTTGCCCCAATCGTGCGATGGTGTGAGCGGTTGTAGGATGATGCCAATGGTTCCAGAATGTCTAGAAATCTGTATGTGTTTTTATGTGTAAAATAACGGTGCATGCGTTCCTTTATGGTGCGCTGAACTCTTTCAGCTAAAGAAGCCTTATGTATAGAATTGGTCGTGTAATAGCTGATATTAAACTCTGTCAACATATTCTGAAAAGCACGGCCTATAAACTCCTTCCCCATATCCGTACAAAAATAGCCAGGAACCCTGTTTTCTTTTAACATTAGCGTTTTGGTGGCTTTAGCAACTGTTTCAGGTGATTTATTTTTCAGAGGAACTAGCCACAGATATCTAGAGAATACGTCTATTATGAATAGAATGTAGCGGTAACCATCGTTATACACAGAGTATCTTTGCATGTCTGTTAAATCTGCTTGCCAAATAGAATCAATCGAGGAAGCCGTTGTCTTGGCTGTTTTAAACCTTTTTCTCACAGGCTTATGAAGCGTATAAGCGTCCTGCTCCCTCAAAAATCTTTCAACATCTTTTTTTCCTACTCCGTAAACGTGCAGTCTATCTACGCCGCCGTAAGAGGATGGGGCAGAAATGTCATAATAACGTTTAGTTAATACGTTAGCCATTTGCGTATTTTAGAGGCAGGTGGGTAGGGTTGGTTTAACCTCTTCTTTCTCCTCTTGAAAGGTGTTACCGCAGGGGGTGACGGCGTCTTCAATTGTGCCACAGACGTTGCGTGTTCCAAGTCTTTTAACCTGTTCAGATTTCCTATCAACGTTTTAGGGACATTTATTTGTTGTAGTCTTGCTTTAATATGCTTCCATCCTGATGGTGATGGCCTATCCCACTTTCTCACCAGATCATGGACAATGTCTACGATATTCGATCCCTGTACCTTTGATCCTTCCACAATGATCTCCCCTGTATCGGTCCATTGTATGGCGGGATCCTCATTCAATAGATTATAAAGACTTAAGCCTTTACTCCTCAATGTAAGTGGGAGGGTATTTTTTAATACATGTTCGATATGTTGTGTGGCTAATCTTTTTGGTTGATCAGCTGTATCGTCGGGTACAGGTCCTATGTCGCCATCGGTGCTGTGCCTAATAACCACAGGAATCTCCGTAGGGCTCTTATAATTTTCGTACTCGTGAAGAAATTTCTGCAGAGCTTCTTGGTATAAGATTCTTTTCTCATCAGGTGTTTTTTCACTGTTTAATAGGGCTAACAATTCGCTTTCCATTCTTTTAAGTCTGCTTTTACGGGGATCTAGATCCGTGTCTCTTTGCAGTGAAGCGTACACCTCGTGGGGAATCACTACCACTTTCTTCATTATATTAATCTAGTCAGTAAAGGCCCAAAACTGAAAATAAGATGGGGAGAAATGACCCTCCTGTTTGCACAATAACTCGTTTTTTCTTCGCTACAGTTTGACTTTTACGAGCGAGTGTACGTATTATGTTCTTGTAGCGGCGTAGGCGAGCCTTCTGATGGGCTTTCATTGATACATTGCAATTTATAACGTTAAGACAGATTTCACAGATGCATTTTAAAAAGTCGGCGTCAATATTTTTAATAAACATCTGCTGCATTGCCCGGGGCAGTCGATGATAGATTTTTATTAATTCATGGTATTTCTTTAGTCTCTTTGTCATTCTGGAATATACACCGTTTCAGGCTCGTTTGGAAATATATTCGTTCGCAGAAGCACTCTAAACGTGTTTCGCGGATGAAGGTCGCAAAGCAAATATCCGTAACGCGTGCTTGTAGCTTCTTTATAAACTTCCAAAAACTCCTTACGCTGATTCGGGAACATTTGATTGGCTAATACCCCAATTTGTGATACATCTCTACGTTGCGCGAATAAGACTAGATATTGCGTATTTAACGACACATCGCGCATGTATCTATTTTTGAAAAATAGATTCTGATTGATGAAGAACACGCTTATGTTAAGATGGTGGGAGTATACTGTAAATGTCTCGGCAAACGTTTTATCCATCTCCAACATGAGATCGTCAATTACAATGATTGTATGTTCAGTTCCCTTTAGCGAATTAACGTCATATACACCTTTGTGGAACAAAATATCATCTTGGTACTCGTTGAACGCTGATTGATACGTCGAATAGCACCATATAACTTTATGCACAAATTTCGAGAACATCTCGCCCTTTTCTTTAATGATTTTAAGCATAAACACAGTTTTACCACATCCTGTAGGTCCAGATATAATACATGTGGATGGGCTCGTGAATCTGAATTTTTCTACAGAGTCCATTTCTAACACGTCACACTCCTAAGTGGGTCATTTACAAAATATTACAAATTTTGAGTGCTGATCCTTATATTTCTTCTCCCACAGAACCGACGATGAGGTAGAGCACCCTATCATTACGGATGACCTCGACGACAGTGTGATCTCCTCCCCTGAACCAGCGATACAGGTTGCACGTCCAAAGCGGAGGTATGAGAACCCCACATCAGGTATAAAGCGGCCGAAATACGTACCTGTTGCAGCAGATCCCCAACCCTCAACCGCAACAACCTCCCCAGCAGCAGCACCTCCCCCTTATTCCGCCCCCCGTTCTGTTAAGTCTACAATAATAGATCCCCAACCCTCCTACGCAACAGGGCCCCCATCAGCAGCAGCACCTAATATATCCACTAATTCATCCGCCCCCCGTTCTGTTGAGGATGTTATTACGTTCGAGTTAGTGCGATCCGCAGCCCCCACCCCCGCCTTGACTAGAAATCGGTATAGAGTTAGGGTCGACCCTAGAGCCCTGTATAGCAATGGAATTGAGCGCGGGATACGCAGGGTAGTACAGTATTATAGAGTTTGCTCTTCAGAATCGCGACGAGCGTGAGGTCAGGACGAGTCTGTCCTTTGGGTTCGGGTCAGATGACGGTGATGTAGACGATTATTGGGTGATAGTACCGTTCAGGCGTTTGGCTGCTGAAGATGTAGAATATATATTAGGGCGTATAATGCAAGCCGTCCAAAGTAGTATAGCCTTCAATATGGACAACTTCACGGTAAATATTGACCATGTATACCGTGTTGCGGGTCATAGTGCCATACCGTACACTCTTAACTTCAATTCTCCAACTATTTACCGAAGGCATATAAACGTCGATCGTGGTTGCGGCTTTATAGCAGTACTCTTAGCACGTATGTTTACTGTACAAAATACACGGACTCAAAAAATTTGGCTGCCTACGATCGTTGAGCGTGCCCGTAAACTAGCTGTAGACTGTGAACTTGAATTTGACTGTAATATGGGTCCTGAAGAGCTGAGAAAGGTAGAACAGGAAATGAATGTGCGCATAGTTGTATTTGGTTTGGATGATCGCCGCCGGACTGTGTATGTTTTTAAAAGCTGTGTGAGAGATCGTACAAGACCCCTACTTATTTTAGGATTGTCAGGGACAACGTATCTCCCCATCCGTAATATAAGGGGGCTTTACGCGAGTTATGACAAAAGTCGAAAATATGGGAGACATCATGATTTGTGTAAGGGGTGCCTCGAGTTTGCGGCTGATATAGTGAGACATTGTAAAGAATGTCACATGGTATGTGAGCAGTGTAAAAGCACCAAATGTGAAAGCCGTGTAGTTGAGAAGAGAGACTGTGATGTGTGTAGACGCACATTTTTCAATAATAGCTGCTTTGATCTCCATAAATCAATTGGTACGTGCAGGAAAATGAGAATCTGTGAATGTGGTATGTTTCACACAATGGATAATTGGGGAAAATTTAAGCACAAGTGCGACGTAATTCACTGTCCTACATGCCAGGAGGAATATAAGGCGGATGGAGTAAAGCATGTGTGTTATATGAAAGATGCTAAGCCTAAAAATAACCCTTGTATAACTGTGTACTACGATATAGAAACATATACGAACGCTGAAACCAAAGAGGTAATTCCACATTTACTTGTGAGCCAGACCATCTGTGATGAGTGTATGGGTATCGAATGTGACGAGTGCCCCAAATGCGGTAAACGGACAAACGTTTTTAAAACGAATGTCAGCGATAGTCCTGTGAAACTATTTGTGTCCTATATTGTCAAGTTAGCCGACAAGTTCAAAAAAATGACTGTGTATATTCTCGCCCATAACGGGGCAAAGTTTGACACGCAGTTCCTTTATAAGGAGTTGCTTGAACACGAATCCTCTGAGATATTTACAGGTGATCCATTGAAAAGAGGCAACAAATTAATACAGATGCAGATAAGAGGCAATGTACAATTTAAAGATACTTTATTATTCACACCTTGTAAATTAGCAAAGCTACCCAAGGTGATGGGAGTAGCAGCTGAAGTTTCCAAAGGATACTTCCCATACACTTTCCTCACCAGCGAGACTTTAAACTACGTAGGCCCACCACCCCCCAAACATTATTTTGACTGTATGGATGAAGACTTTGATCGATACTACGACAGTTTTAATGAAAGTAACCCTTATAATATAGCTGATGAATGTGAGCGTTATTGCGTGAATGATGTGCGCGTGCTTAGAGTATGTTTCCAGGCCTTTAGAAGTATGTACATAGCCCGTTTCAAATGCGATCCAGTGCAAGTCGCAACCACCATCGCATCATTATGTTTTACGGTGTTCAAGAATAACTTCATGCCTAAAGACACCTTAGCCATTATTCACCGAAACAACCCCCGCAGTTACGGACACAAGGCTATTTACTGGCTCATACACCTGCAGCAACAAACAGGTGTATACATAAAGCACGCCCGCAACACGGGTGAAGTACCCATTAAGATTAATGGACGTGTTTTTTGGGTTGATGGGTTAAGTGAAAACCGTGTCACTGGTGTGAAGACTGTGTATTCCTTTAATGGATGCTGGTGGCATGGATGCCGCCCTGAGTGCGGTATCGTCGGAGATATCACGGTAGATCTCCTGCCGACTGTCTTGCAGGGACCCGCACCCGCGATCAACTTATAGGGTCACAGTTCACTCACAAAGTCTTGTGGGAGCATGAATATGATGCACGGATGGAGACAGACGATGTATACCGTGAGGAAATAAAAACGATCAAGCGTTCAATGGTGCTGGATCCTCTCAAATGTGGTGATAGCTTGTTTGGAGGACGTACAAATCCTTTCAGACTATACTTCCCACCTACGGAGGGCGTGAAGCTCCATTACTACGATTTCTGTTCTTTATACCCATACGTGATGAAGAGCAATCCGTACCCCGTGGGCGCTCCTGAGAAACTGGTGGGACCTAGCATGCCTCCATCAATGAATTTTCAAAAAATTTGAATGATCATTACTTTGGGCTCTCTTTCGTAGACGTACTCCCCCCACGCAATTTATGGATGCCGATCTTACCTGTCGTTATCGACGACAAGCTCATGTTTCCCCTGTGCGTGAAGTGCGCGGAAGAGGATAACGGCGAATGTAACCATATACCCCACCAGCGTAAGATCAGAGGCGTATATACAAGTCCTGAGCTGGCCCTAGCCGTACGCCATGGTTATAGAATACTGAAGATACACGAGGTGTGGAGGTTTCAGAAGCTCCCCAACCTTTTCACACCATATATAAACGCCTTTTTGAAGGATAAGGTTGAAGCATCAGGGTATCCGCGAGGAGTTGATACCGAAGATGAAAAGTCGGCCTATATTCAACGTTACCGCGACCGCGAAGGTATACAACTTGATCGTGTCCAAATTGTAAAGAATCCTGGCAAGCGCTTTAGTGCAAAGTTGTGTCTAAACAGTCTATGGGGAAAATTTGCGCAGAATACCGGCAGAGGGAACATTCATTTGGCACAAAGTTATAGCGATGTCTGGGATTATGCCAATGCCCCCGATAAAGAGGTCATGGAGATCGTGAATGTAGGTAATACTTACGTAATAAAGTACAACAACACTGAATTTGCCACAGATACCTCAAGGGTTACAAACATACCTGTGGCGAGCTTCACAACAGCCTACGCCCGTATAAAACTTTGGGGTCTATTGCATTCTCTTGGGCGGAGAGTATTGTATGCCGATACAGATAGCGTGATATTCACAGAGAGGGAGGGTGATTACATGCCCGCTATTGGGGAGTTCCTCGGCGAACTCACTGATGAGATCAAGGATGAGTATGGGGACGACGCATACGCCGACTCTTTTATCTCAACAGGACCTAAGACTTATGGGGTACGGGTCAGGGTAGGGGATGAAATGAAATATATCGTGAAGGCAAAGGGTATTACGCTCAACCATGCGAATCGGGAGGTTGTTAACTTTGAGTCGTTGAAGGATCTAGTATGTTTGGAACCTCACCAACTAATTGTAGGCACCCACAATTTTCGGGCGCAGAAGCTGGGAGGCGTGAAGGAACTTAGGGGTACGATGGTGTGCCGTAACACCTATAGGAAACGTTACCAGTTACCTGGCACCTATGATACCGTACCCTTTGGATACCAATGATGCTTCTAACTCACACGTCTTGTATATAATCGTATCTATTTGTAAATATATATGTATATATAACTTGAATATCTCGAATCGTATTTGTAAATATATGAATATCTCAATAAATCAAATAGCGTTTCACTTTCTCCTTTGTGTGTGTGTGTGTGTGTGTGTGTGTGTGTGTGTAGGTGAAAGTTCTAAGCTCCGCCCACTGCGTGAGTCATGCTACTATCTGGGAGTCCCTGCGTGGTCAGTCGACCGCAGTAAGCCCGAGAGATCAGACGTGTATTCAGATCAGACGTATATTGAAATGGCTACCTTTAATATCGCTTGCACAACGTTTATGAAATGGTATTCAGTAAAGTGTGAGGATGTGGTGGATACCGAAAAACTTCCTATTCCCCCCTCCTATGCCTCTTTTAAAACCACATTGGATTGTGCGAAGTTCCAAGATGTACAAATACTCTACGGATGTTCTGGTGAGACTGTTGAAGGCTTTCGTTGCACAGACGATGTGCTGAAGTATACTGCAGGGCTAAACTTTATAAAGTCTCACATACACCGTGAAGTAAAAGAAACAACGCGTGCAGAAGAGAAGCAGCAGGTATGGATAATGAGCCTTGTGGATGGGTGGTGTGACAAGCGGTATTACGTCATGCTACACCATGTCGATTACTCATACCCTACGTCTGAAAATGTGAATCTCGTGATCATGGACAATCTTAGGTGTTTTTATCACTATATTAACGTATATCATGATGAGGTTCATAGTGAGGTTGTGGCTAGTGCCATGCGTGAGTTTTTAACAGATTTTAGAGACGAGCATCGTTTGATGGGTAGAAAGGAAAAATATGAGCATATGTTCCTCTCAAATAGTGCGCCGGAGTGTGGAGATGATTAGCGCCTAGTTCTTATCCAAAGTGCGTAGGCTGGTAGTGACGAAACGGAAAAACAAATATGTGCAACAATTCGAGTCGTACGAACATGCCCATTCACGTATCATCGAGTCAGCCGCCCGTCGAACCGTTCCTGCCTGTGCCTCACACGGCTCATAGTTATCTCAGAGCTTGAGCCGAGTAGACGTGCGCTCCTCGAATACGATGGAACTTCCTTTGAGCAGCATTCTCAACGCCTCGTACGATGTGTCCGTGACGAAATCGTTGCGCGTGTTCAGGCGTAATTCCGGTACCATTAGCTATGTACTGGAAACGGAATGTAGACCGACAAACAAACGGGTTTATTTAAGTATCGAGGAGATGAATAGAATCTTCGTGATAGTTGATAAGTGGTGTGAAGATCGTTATAAAATACCTGCTAACGTAGGTACAAGAAGAGAGCAGATTAGTGACGCGCCCTCATACGCCGTTGTATGTACGTTGTGTATAAATAACGATCGGCCGTGCATTGATATAAGGCTTATGTGGAAGAATGCTTCTGATAATAACGCTCTTATTCCTACGCGAAACCGTTTCATCCTCGACAGAATGTTTGAAATCGTCGGATTCCGTAAACTGAAACCTATATTAGACGCGCGTGTTACGGATATGTTTTATTTTGATACAGTACTTGAATACGCATACACTGCTCTGCTCGATGGGTTTACCGAGTGTAGGACTGGTGAGAATGGTCTAGTGCTGGATGTTTATTTAAAAAGTTTAGACTCTTTGAAATACCATGAACTTTGGTACAAAGCAATTGATCGGTACAAGGCTGAGCTCACCTACACCGTTCACCCTGAAGAACTATTTCTTTATATAACGCGCAGTTGCCGTAACGATTTAGAAGATTATTTCAATTGCCGTTATGTTGAGTGAAGAGTTCACGATTGAAAAGCGCGAGTCGGTAGAAATAAACCCTCGATTGGAAAAGCGTTCTTATAAACTTGTGTTTAATAATGTAGCTAACGATGAACTCTTTGTGCGTGCTTTTGATTGTATTCTAGACATGTTTAAAGATGACTTACCAACCGGTTGTAAAGTGGGAACAAAAATAGTACTGAACGATATGAAAGCCATTCATATCGAATACAGGTTTCCCTATACTTTAAGCGGTGAAATATTATTAAGCCGCATAGACTGCGTAATGCAGAGCAATAATGATGTAATTGTAAACTCGATTAAGACCGATTTTAGTATTTTGAAAAAAAGTGAATTGTATATATATATTTTGATTATGTACATATTTCTATTGATTTGTGTATTATATATATATATATTTTGCTTGATATTTCTCCTGTACTGTTATGTACATATTGAAGTGTATATGAAATGTATATTTTATTTATTATCACCATATTTGTGTGTGTGTATATTTCTGTTATGTACATATTGATGAAATGTATATTTTATTTTATATATAATTATGTGTATATATTTGTTATACGCATATTCCTCAAATGTATATGAAATGTATATTTATTTATATATATATATATATATATATATATCCATAATTGTGTGTATATATTTCTGTTATACGCATATTCCTCAAATGTATATATTTTCTATATATTTATAATAAAAAGAATGATGCAATGTTGTTTATTGTTATGCCTTCTACTACCGGTATTCTGTATACAACAGGTATCTGGCAATATTTAAGCCTTCTAAGCCAACTGGCTGATTAGGAGTCTATAATAATGTATGCAATAATAAAAAAAGAGGTATCTGACAACCAGCCAACTGGCTGATTAGGAGTCTATAATAGTGTATACAATGGAATACATGGCGCTATCTGGCAACTCAGCCAACTGGCTGATTAGGCGTATATAATAATGTATACAATGGTATCTGGCAACTCAGCCAACTGCTGATTAGGAGCCTATAAAACAACGCCAACTCTGATTAGGCGTATATAATGTATGCAATAATAAAAAGAGGTATCTGACAACTCAGCCAACTGGCTGATTAGGCGTATATAATAATGTATGCAATAATAAAAAGAGGTATCTGACAACCAGCCAACTGGCTGATTAGGATAATAATGTATACAATGGTATCCTGGCAACTCAGCCAACTGGCTGATTAGGAGTCGAATAAAACAACGCCAGCACGGCTGAAGTCTCAGTGTGCACTTGGCTCCTGCCAGGTGAACACCTCTCCTCCTTTCTCTCCTCCTCTTCTCTTCTTTGGGGGATAACGCCGCCTCCAAGGTTTCCCCCACCCCCCTTTCCCCACCCCCTTTTGCACACATCCCCCTTTCCCCACCCCCTTTGCAACATCCCCCCTTTGCAACATTACATAATAACCTGCAACATTCCTGCACTCTCCCCTTTTTCGGCTATACTACTGTAACCTAACCGCCAATAATAGCGACCTAACCTAACCTAACATCACGGCCGTATAAACCTTTTAAAATTCCTATTAATTACAGTCATCCTATTTATTAAAAAAAAAAAAACATTCAAATCCAAATTGAAATCTTTTAAACAAAATTTGAAAATATTTACTATAAGTGAGGCAATAAAAACACCAAATAATTCTTTAAAACTAAATAATAATTCAATTTAACATAAAATTCAAAGTTAAAATGAAAACATTTAACATTTAATCTTCGATTTTCAACGAAATTCCAACGTATCTTTTTTCTTTACTAAATATAGTTTTCAATTCTTCCATTTTCAAGAATAATTTTAAACCTGATCGGATATTATTCCCAGCCTTCGAAATTGAAAATAGGAAACCTTCTTCCATTATGTTTTCCTCTAAGGTTCATATATATATACACTGTGTGTGTGTGTGTGTGTGTGTGTGTGTGTGTGCGTTCACACATGTGAAAATAATTCCAGAAGTGAAGTGAGCTGAAAAAGGATTATTATTATTATTATTATTATTATTATTAACAGTTGTAGTCCCCCTTCCGCAGTGCAGACTGCAGAGTAATTAACAAAGACCTAATAATCCACTGAAGGTTAGTCCATAATCAACATAAACACAAGATGGTTATCGACGCAATCACCCAGAAAACGGCATAAAATAGAGAAAATTCACCCCATCAAAACAGGGAATAATAATAATAATAATAATAATAATAATAATAATAATATAATAATAATAACAAAAGAAATGATCCATTAAAGTAGTGTTTTTTCAGTTTATTTATTTATTTATTTATTTGAAAATATCAAGAACGCGCGAGACATCTTTTCTTTTGTTTTTGTTTGTACAAAAATTTTGGCATTTTAAAAATTAGTTGGAGGTCAACGAGGGTATAAACGTAAACGAATATGATGTCATCAGAGACTTCGGTTCTCCCTCCGTCCCGTACCAATGTCCTCCTCGGAATAGAGTTTGGTGGATGGAGATTGCGCAGGGAGCCCACAAAAAGTAAATAGAGCATTGTTGGAGGCTTGGAGCTCATCAACGAGTCTAATCGTGTGTTCGTTTATTTATTTATTCACTATTTTCATATGTCTTTTATTCATTCCGAGTATTTTCGAATTTATTTAAGTTTTCTTTATCACTGTTCTAACCTAACTTTACTTAACCTTTACTTAACTAAGCCAACTTCAGCAGCAGTAAGTTTTATGAAGTATTTAACGTAATATCTAAATCTGACCTAAAGATTTGCGAGCTATCCCATTTAATATAATATATATATATCTCTCTCTCTCTCTCTCTCTCTCTCTCTCTCTCTCTATATATATATATATATATATATATATATATATATATATATATATATATATAAGGAAGAATTGTAGACACCAATCGACCAGGGAAGTACTTCGGGTGGACATTAGACAGAAGATAGGGAGTGCTGGAACTACCGTTTCTCCTGTTACGGTCCTCCTTAGCTGATCTTTTCCCGTGTTTTATTTACCCTGTGAGCAGTCCAGCAATCCAGCATGCTCTCAAACACACACTTCTCTCCTTATTCTTCACTACATATACATGCATCTGACACACTACATAATCTTTCAAAATTTAAAAAAAAAAATGGCATCAACTGCAAGAGCCTCGGAGTCCTCTGGAGAGGGACCATAAATGTTCCCACTTGTGGCTCCTCCGCTGCCGATACCGGGAATGCAAATCCGGGCAGCAGGGCTTCGATCTGCTACCGCCCATTCGAGATGTTCTGGACCTCTGCTGATTCATTTTTCATAAACTTCGACAACATTCGTGGTCTTTTCTCAAATGTTCAATCTATTGAACACTGCCTCTCCTCCTCTAAACCTCATTTTCTTTTCCTCACTGAAACTCAGGTGTCTGGAGCGACTGACAGCAACCCCTTTTCTGTACCCTCTTATTTTCTTTATACTCAATTTCACCCTAAAGGTGGATGTTGCGTATATGTACGCAATGACCTAACTTGTTCTCATATTTCCCCCAACTCGAATCTTCCAAATTCTATACCCTCTGGCTACGGCTTAAATGCCAATCTCAAACTAAATACATCTGCGCTGTTTACCTTTCTCCTAATTCTACTGACTATCCAAAATTCTTTGACTACCTCACTTCCAAAGTGAAATACATTCTTTCCCTCTCTTCCTTTGCTGAAATCTCCATTTTAAGAGATTTCAATGTTCACCATCACCTTTGGCTTTCCTCCCATTTCACCAACATCCCTGGTGAACTAGCTTACAATTTTTCTATCCTAAATTACCTAGAGCAGATTGTACAGCACCCTACTCGTATCTCCGATCGTCTTGGAGATAGGCCCAACATTCTGAATTTATTTTTTGCCTCTCATCCTTATTCTTACTCTGTGAAACTTTTTTCTCCGTTGGGCTCCTCCGACCACAATCTTATATCTGTTTCCTGTCCTATTGCTCCGATTTCGCCATTGGCTCCTCTCGAGAGGAGGCGCCTTTGACACTTTGATGACGCTGATTGGGAGGCCCTCAGGCAGTGCTTCTGTGATTTCCCATGGAATGATTACTGCTTCCGTGGCTGGGGCCCTTCCGAGTGTGCTGTGCGTATTACGGGGGTGATTCTCTCGGGCATGGAGGCGTACATTCCATATTCTATTCCTACTACTAACGCAAAAAAACCCTGGGTTTAACTTTACTTGTTCTAATGCTATCCGCAACAGAGAGGAGGTTTTCAGAAGGTACCGTTGCCATCCAACTCCTGACTCTCACTCAGCTTATATTTCTGCCCGGAATCGTGCAAAATCTGTTCTTCGACTAGCCAAAATTTCCTTCATCCGACAAAAATGTGAAAACCTATCCAATTCTAATTCTTCTCGTTCTTTCTGGCATCTGGCTAAGAACCTCTCCAACAACTTTACTTCCTCTTCTTTCCCTCCTCTTTTGCATTCCGACGGCTCACTTACCGTCTCTTTTCCTGATAAAGCTGAACTCTTCGCTCAAACTTTCGCTTACAACTCTAGACGATTCTGATACTGTTCCTCCACCTCCTTCTCCCTCTGACCTTATTATGTCTAAAATTAGAATCTCTTCCAAAGATGTTCTTTCTGCCCTATCTGAGCTCAACTCTAGGAAGGCGTGCGGTCCTGATGGCGTTCCTCCTGTTGTTCTCAAGAACTGTGCTTCTGTGCTGACACCCTGCCTAGGCAAACTCTTTCGTCTTTGTCTCTCATCTGGTACTTTTCCTTCCTGCTGGAAATTCGCTTTCATTCAGTCTGTCCCCTAAAAGGATGACTGCTCTCAACCCCCCAACTACTGTTCAATTGCTTTGATTTCTTGCCTTTCTAAAGTTTTTGAATCTATCCTTAATAGAAAGATTCTTAAACACTTTTCTTCTCACAATCTTCTTTCAGGTCGTCAGTATGAATTCCGGAACGGACGCTCTACTGTCGACCTTCTTGTATATCTCTCTGACTCTTCGTGATCCTCTTTTCGGGATTTCGGTGAAACTTTTGCTATTGCGCTAGACATATCGAAAGACATATCTGTCAAAGAAAGACAAATATGACATATCTGTCATATTTGACAGAGTCTGGCACAAATCTTTAATTCCGAAACTGCCCTCTTTCGGTTTCTATCCTTCGCTCTGTACCTTCATCTCTAATTTCCTTCCTGGCCGATCCATAGCTGCGTTGTAGATGGTCACTGTTCTTCTAAAGCTATCAACAGTGGTGTTCCTCAGGGTTCTGTCCTGTCACCCACTATTTTCCTTTATTTTTTAATGATCTTTCAATTTGCACTTCCTGTCCTATTCACTCCTATGCCGATGATTCCACTCTTCACTTTTCCACCCGCTTCCCAAAAAGTCCCTCACAACAGTCACTCCATGATTCGCGTTGGACGGCGATGGAGCACTTGACCTCTAATCTTTCTGCTATCTCTAATTGGGGAAGAGAAAACTTTGTGGCTTTCAATGCCTCAAAAACTCAGTTTCTTCATCTGTCTACTCGTCACAATCTTCTACACGACTATCCCCTTACTTTCAACAACACACAACTCAATCCTTCCTCTCTTTTAACATTCTTGGCGTTCCTTTTCTCGTTATCTTTCTTGGAAAGCTCACATATACTCTTTCTAAAACAGCTTCTAAGAGGTTAGGTGTGCTGTACGGTCTACGCGGTTTCTTCATTCCCACTCAGTTGCTGCCTCTGTACAGGGGTCTTGTTCGCCCCTGTATGGAGCATGCTTCTCATGTGTATCGGGATGGCTCAATCCATACAGCCGTACTTGACCGGATGGAATCAAAGGCTTTTCGTCTCATCAATTCACCGCCTCTTACTGACTGTCTTCAATCGCTCTCTCTTCTTACTATCGATATTATAATGGACATTGCTCTTCTGAACTCTTTAACTACATGCTTCCTCCTTTAAGGAGAGCACGTAGCACCAGACTTTCTACACTTTTTCACTCCTTTCCTGTCCAACTTTCTAACGCAAGGGTTACTCGGTATTTTCAATCTTTCATCTACTCAACCGGTGAACTCTGGAACAGTGGAACAATCTTCCTCAATCCATCTTTCCTCCTGTCTATGACCTCCCATTTTTCAAACGCAGCGTGTCTAGGCACCTCGAAAACCCCCTGCCTTGATTTTGGCTCTTTTCCTCTTCAATGGGGAGACGCTTTTGCGGGCATTTGCCCTTGGTCACTCCTTCCTGCATAAAAAGGAAAATATATATATATATATACGCTAATTATACAGTCGGATATATACTCGTGTACACACCCACATACACACATATTCTATGTATGTAGCGTACGCATGCGCGTACTAAGGTTAAAATTCCCCCGATTCTAGTGGAGTGAGAAGGAATATGAACTCAAACGTGTCTTGTGAATATTTGAAAGATCTGTTGTCCCTCTTCAATGAAAATGTTATTACGTAACTGTAATTCCATTCACACGTCGTGTCCATCCCACTTGTGCTATGCATCACTATCTCGTATGAACATTGCTTCCAGTGTAGAGAGAGAGAGAAGGAAGTACGTGATTGGAAGACATTTCCCATTTGAAGGAAGTATGTAATGTTTTATGAATTGAAAAAACCCTTCGCGCATCGTCCGGGGACCCTAATGGGCGGGATTGAATTTTGATAGCTTGGATATGTCCATTTTATCGTTTACTGTTTTTAATAAGGCGTATTTTATTCATTTATTTATTTATTTATTTGTATTATTAAACTATTATTATTATTATTATTATTATTATTATTATTATTATTGCTATGTAAATTCAATATTTCTTTTATATTCACACTGAAAAGGGTTAAACAGGATTTATAGACATCAATATCACTAAAACTATATCACTAAACTAGGTTAGGAACTATTTTAGATAATCGTTCAATTTAGTTAACCTCCAAGATTTGTTTGATCATTTGCGCAGCTCTTCACAAACTGAGTTATAGCTGATAGGTGGCACAACGCAGGAGATACAAAATTAATTGAATCATTATATTTAAAATCGTGTTCCTGTCCCCTTTCGTATATTTACTAATGCAATAAATTTGGTATTATTTATTGACTTTTATAATAAAATCAAACAATTTTTGAAAATAAAGGTGTCTATTTACTTTTGTCAACTCTCTCTCTCTCTCTCTCTCTCTCTCTCTCTCTCTCTCTCTCTCTCTCTCTCTCTCTCTCTGTATATATATATATATATATATATATATATATATATATATATATATATATACTGGTAATAAAAATAATATATGGGCGAGAAGAAACATTATATCTGAAAATGGAACGAAAAAAGCATGTTAATCCGAAACTGTAATTTCTTTAATGCATTCCCGTTCTTTATTTATAATTTTTATTACATCATTATCGTCATTTTCCTTGAAATGTAATAGAAAATTGCATTACATTACATAAATTATGTTTGCTCCCTTACGCCTAACAAATGTTCTCAGAGCGAAAAATGTGTTTAAGGAATTTGCATTATTCACACATAAGTAAACAGATTTTGTAACTTTGAAACGAAAGTATCGTAGCTCATAACTTTTTCCTCAGTGCTTTTTTATGTACGTGGAGTATTTGTATTTAAATAGTGTATTACGTTACATATATATACAGTATATATATATATATATATATATATATATATATATATATATATTATATATATTATATATATATATATATTAGGGTGTGTCAATTTTGGGGTGAAATGACTAAATTGAAAATCATGTGATGTGGTAGCAATTTAATGTAATCATTTGGCATACAAAATAATATCCTTGCTTCAAAACAATAAAAAATAACTCCTACCTACATCAATTTTAATTCAAAAATTCCATTTTTCCGTAAATTCGTAACAAAATAACAAATGTGCGCAAACATCCTATCAACATTTAAAGTGGCAATAAATATCATTCAGAGTCTTTATTTGAAAGTAACCAATGCAGTCATGTCCTTTTTGCTGCGGTTCCTTGACATCAGCATTCGGCTTGCTACTTGCGCTTTGATGTAGCCTTCTCGCCTCTCGTGACTGTAAACTTGACTAGCTGCTTCTGTGACCATTTTCACACATCTCTCCACACTCTGAGTGCCACTTTGGCACTTGCATTGGGGCCTCTTTAAGTTGTGTTAAATATTTGTTTGTTATACATGTTGTCAGTGGTGGCTCCAAAACTTCCGAACTCAAGTTAACTAATTCTGACAATTTCGTGGCAGTGACGTTTATCGGAGGTACCTTCCTTGTCTGAACAGAGCAGTCTCCCAGCTGGTTATCATCTAGTGATGGTCCTCTAAGCTTTAGAATGATTTGCACAGCCTCAGTTCGCTCTTTGGTACATTGGCTGCAGAGTATTGCTTGCAAAACTGCCTCTGGCCTAGCATACCAAGCGGACCTTCTTACCACAGGTAACACGATGTCCACCACTACTTTCCTTTGGGTTCTCAGTAGCTGTAATTGAAACAAGATGTGGTTGGGCCCCTCCATCCACATTGGATTAAGTTTTACATTGAACCAGTGAGGAAGATAAAACCCAATAATAAATTCAACAATCAACATCAAATTCTGTAGCATTTTGCCCTTCAGTGCGTGTTTGGAAACCCAAATCCTGCAGAAACGAATCGCTGTACTTAACCAACGACTGTGACTTATGGGTCCAATCTCCAAGAGAGCCAGATTTAGAGGCAACTCTCCTGATCTGATTGCTTGAACAATACGATAAGCGCAAGATTGGTCCGTGCTGAGGTCTTTGATAACTTCTTCAGACAACACTGGAAGGGGAGGGCCTCCTTCGACCTTTGTAAATTTTGTATTTATTTCTTATTCCGTTGCTTCATCTAGCATGTTGCCAAGGGGGCCTAACCACTTGTTGTTGCTCTTTGTCGGACCATCAAGTTCCTGGATGAGACGACGAAGAGGTAGTTCCCCTGTGTGCAAATCACATACAATCCAAACAAGCAGTTTAGTCTCCACCAACGGCCTGCAGTGAACTGTCAAGTCTTCTTTCTTGAAGCCAACATATTATTTGATCAGCAATTGCCTCTGCATGTTTCTTGCCTTCTACTTCTGCTTCAGGAACAAAGTGAAACAAATAGCGGCCACCAGGTTCGGAACACACAGAGTAGTGTTCTTCTTTGATGAGACCGGGAAACTTTCTGTCCATTCCCTCTACCTCTAGGAGAACTTTTGTGTCATCTCTTCTTCCATCAAACAAAAGGCAAGAGAGACCTTCCTCCTTCAAATCTTTTTCATGCTGATCAGATATTTCCTTCATTATTTTTTCTTGTGCTCTTCTTATCTTATTATGATCTATCACTAAGGATGTATCCTCTCGGCTGATGAGGCCTGCATCTATCCAAGCGGCAGTGGCAATCTATGCAGTCTCTCGTAGCCCCGTATGGTGGCGAATACTGGCAAGGGCAATGTTTGAGATGTCTTTAGTGTTGTATTTCATTCTCTTCGGCGAAGGTTCAGATGGCATTTTGGAGCTATCATCTGATGTTGCTTCTTTCTGTTCATCTGAAAAGCTTTCAAAGAAGTGAGAAACCTCTTGATAGAGCTCTTCATCTCTTTGGGTGGCTTCTTCACTCTTCTTTTTCTTCCTTTCTTTCCTCTCTCGGATTTTCTCTTTTTTCTTAGCAATAACAATCTGTTTTTTGGTTTCTGAATAATCTGCCGAACCAATCTGCATACTTCCTTGGCCTCCTGTCTTTGTTCTCTACGCCTTTATGAAAGCCAGCTCCAAAACAGGGATCTTCTTCTCACGAGGACAGCGACAATCAATGTGAGGGTGAGGTTCTCTTCTGCATGAGAGAGAACAATTGGCTTCAGAACACAACTCTATGGGACACTGGCAGTTAAAAATGTCAAGAAGAGTATCAAGTGTGTGCAGAAATTTATTTTTCTTTGCTAGTTTTCTTTTACCAAGTGATGTCTCAACTGCTTTGTGCCACAGCTTTGTTAATTTTAGCTCAATAGTTCTATACAGATTGAGTACAGGTGGTTTGAATAACACATTAGCTTTTTTCCACTGATGCAGAAGAGGGGGAATCATGTCCCTTATGAGCTCTTTCTCTGTGTAGTTCCTTCTATCCTTTGTATTTTGTTCACGAAGGAGTAACCCTAGTCTCAGCATGTCTCGCACTGTTGGTAGTTCTGATACGGGAAGCTCCTTGCCTGTACCGACTAACAGGCTCAAGTGGCATGACGACTGACCTCTTGTCTTCAATTTTGGCATCTTAGGAATATCTGAAAAGAAAGAAAAACATTTAAGTATTTTATATCAATTACGATGTTTCAAAGTTTAGTCATTCGATGTTCTAAAATTCAATAAAAAAATATTTCATGGGATTACAACATAATTAGACAGAAGAATATGATAATAATAAATAATTGTAATAATCAATAATCCATACTTATAGTTAAACTGTAGTATTCGTCTAGTACAGGGGTGGGGAACCTTTTTTCATTGGAAGGCCGCATTTCATTTAACCAAGACCCTATTAGGCCGCATTTCATTTAACCAAGACCCTATTAGGCCGCATGCTGAGTATTTAACATATACTTATACAGTACAACAAAATGTCATATTTTAGTCTACAATCTACATATTTACTAATTTTAAATCAAACTTGATAATACGTGAGGGTTTTTATAATAAATAAAAAATTCAGCAAGTGCATTTATTTTGGGGGGGGGGGGAATAATTGACAATAGAACTAATATTAAGTGAAAAATGATATTAAGTGAAATGATGTTAATATTAAGTGAAAAAGTGATAAACCATTTAATGACTTTTTTGTGACTGCTTATTGCGGGACAGGAGTCGTACATTTGGTTCCAACATCGTTAACCGTAGTTTTAGTTGGTCCTACAGGTCCTACAGGTCCTATTCGTCATCTGAGATCCAAGCGCGTTTTGATTTGAGTCACATACAAAAACGTTGCTGTCCATTATCGTACGGTATGAATTCTGAATGTCAAGTAGGCAGAAGCCGCAACTAGTACCCCAAAAGGCCGCAGGTTCCCCACCCCTGGACTCTAGTAGAATAACTATGAAGTAGGTACAAGAGCAATAACAGCAAACCACCGTCTATGACATCTAAGAGGCAACTGAGGACTGAGAGTGAAGGACATTCTATTCATGTTGTGACTTGTACATTGTACAACAACTATATGACCTTGAAAACACTCCATATGCGATCAGTGGGATAATTCTGTGACAGATGAATAGTTAATCAATTTATTCCTATTATTTAGTAAAAGAGTCAATTTCTGAAACTTTAAGGTAAAATTGATGTTGGTAAGGGTTATTTTATTTCATTTTGGTTGGCCAATTTCAAGTTTTGACATGAAAAGACACTATATTTTCACTACCAAAATTGATTTGAAAAAAGTTGACAAAATTGACACCCCCTTATATATATATATATATATGATGAATAAAACCACGAAGGGAAAAGAAACACAAAGGGGTGCTCAAGCGCTTTCGTCTAATGACATCCTCAGGAACACTGGAGTGAAAGGACAGATCAAGGCAATATATAGGTTACAAAAATAAACATACATACATACATATTCATATATATATATACATATATATATATATATATATACACACACATATACATATATATAGTAAGCATAGAAAAAATTGTGGGAGGAGCAAACATTTGTATGGGAGATTGACACTTTTAGCACTTCAGCCGACATTCAATATAAATTCAAATGGCTTGTTTATGAAACAGGTCACAAAAGAATAAAGAAATAAAAATAAATATAAATATAAATTGAGAAAAAAAATTAATTACAAAATAGTGCCTTAGTGATATATATGTCACAGCCTAAATAACCATAAAGAAATAAACCGGCAAATAAAAAAACCACAAATATATACATACATATATATATATATATATATATATATATATATATATATACATACACACATACACATATACATATATAGTAAGTAAAGAAAAATTGTGGGAGGATAAACACATTTGTATGGGGAAAAAATGACACTTTTAGCACTTTGGCCGACCTTCAATATAAATTCAAATGGCTTGTTTATGGAACAGGTCACAAAAGAATAAAGAAATAAAAATAAATATAAATATAAAAAGTGCCTTAGTGATATATATGTCACAGCCAAAATAACCATAAAGAAATAAACCAACAGATAAAAAAAACAAAAATTGTAAGTGGAGTCTACAAATTCAAGCTCAAAAGGGAAGTTTACAATCAATTTAATAGATGATGCCAAATTGATATATATGTCACAAAGAAATAAAGAAATAAACCAAAAAAAATTAAAAAATAATAAAAAATAATAATAATAAATTGAAAAATAAATTTTAAGAGAGGCACACCAATTATAAGGGAAAAATTACCACAGGTTTTTTAGTTATTGTCTGATCATGCATATTATAGTCACAAACGAATAAAAAAGTAAAAGTAAATATAAATTGGAAAACAAAATGATGCCTAGATGATATATAAAGAACCATAAAAATATATACAACATATATACGGTATATATACGAAATATAAACGCAATATATACAGAATATATATATATATATATATGCATAAGGGAAAAAATTACCAAAGATTTGTTTTTATAATTATTGTCTGAAAAAACGGTAGGTCGCAAAAGAATAAAGAAATAAAAATAAATATAAATTGAAAAAATTACAAATAATACACCTACACATGTATACCCGCATAACCAAATATATATACATATACACACATATATACAAACACACACACACACACACACATATATATATATACACATACAAGCTTGACCTTCGCGAAATGAGAAATCATCGCGCAGAACCTTTGTGAGGTTGTAAAGTAAGGTAAGGTACATAC